>JAODLL010003803.1:0-11517 GCA_026546735.1 Forbesichthys agassizii
ACCTTTAAAGTGTAGCTGCACCCCAGCTCTGAGCTTGACTCCACCTTTAAAGTGTAGCTGCACCCCAGCTCTGAGCCTGAGTCCACCTTTAAAGTGTAGCTGCACCCCAGCTCTGAGCTTGACTCCACCTTTAAAGTGTAGCTGCACCCCAGCTCTGAGCCTGAGTCCACCTTTAAAGTGTAACTGCACCCCAGCTCCGAGCCTGAGTCCACCTTTAAAGTGTAACTGCACCCCAGCTCTGAGCCTGACAACATTAGAATTTGATGACGGGCCAGGTCCTGGGGTGATTTTTGACGGATATGACGTGTAGATCAGTTTTCAGCACATTTATTTTTGACAATATTAACACCAGCATTGATGTGTCACATCACAGGTCAATCCTATTACTTGATTAACAGCTAAAAAAACATTTTCAGGGTGCAGTTACACTTTAGTAATACACTTTTTTCTCAAATTCAGCGCGGCCCGCTAGCTTCCCATTCTGCGTGACACAACCTTTAACTGTTCCAGTTTATTGGTGAAGGCCACCCATGCCCATAGAGCAGGGCTATTCAACTCTGATCCTGGAGGGCCGCACCCTGCATGTTTTAGTTTTCTCCCTGCTCCAACACGTCTGATTCCATGTTGTTAGACGCCTGATAATGACCTGTTCATTTGAATCAGGTGTACGTCTGTATGCGTTTGGACCCCTTTGGTCATGACCCACCCTTCATGACCATAGGTGAGGGTAGGAACGAAAATTGCCCGGTTGATCGAGAGCTTTACCTTCTGGCTCAGCTCTCATTTACTCACAACAGTGAGGTAAAGCGATACCACAATTCCGCTCCCGCTACCCTGATTCTCCGGCCAGTCTCCCGCTCCAGAGTCTCCTCATTCGCGAACAAGACCCTGAGGTACTTAAACCCCTTCACTTGGGGTAAGGACACATTCCCCGAGTCTGACTTACTGCTGAGAATCCGTACACAGCACTTGCTTTGGCGATACAGGGATTGGATTGCCCTTAAAAGGGACCCCCTCACCCCATACTCCTGCAGCACCTCCCACAGTATCTCCCGTGTAAAAGGTGGAGTCAGCAATTAATAATACACTTTTTGTCGAATTCGGCAATTATCTCCTCACCTGACTCCATCTTTAACCATTCTAGTTTGTTGTTAAAGGTCATCCATGCCCATGGCGTGTCTACTGAAGGTCAAAGAGCGAACACAGGAATTAAAGCAAAGTGGTTAAAGGTGGAGTCGGCCATTGTTAAGAAAATACTCTTTCACAGAACAGACAGCTAAAAGATTGTGAGGAGATAATCGACAAATTTGACAAAAAGCGTTTTAGCTTACAATCACTTACACTTTTTTAATTATCATCTTAAAACAATTGTAGCTTTAGTTGTCATAGTAACTATCCTCTCGAGACTTGTGCTGCATTAAAATGGAATCGTGAGTTTGCGAGCCCAAGATTATTTACGACATTGGGAAATGTCGTAAATAATCTAATCTATGGTCTGCACAGCTCTTGAACTCCGAGCTTTCGTAAAAAATTTCCACGTAAGAGGTCACTAATACCACAAGATGGCAGCATTCATATTGACTCCTCTTGTGAACACTAAGCATGACCCCATTTGAAAATAAACTACATCACTTCCTGTCAGTCCGATCCAATATGCAAAAGTTTATATGGGCAAGTAGTCTCGTTTTATATTGTTTTCAATGGGGCAGGGCTTGGTAGGTCCAATACTACTGGTATTTTATAATACTATACCTGATCATTACATCTGTTCCATGTTCTTTTCATTGGGAGTATCAGTATGGAACCCCTCAATTCAAAAGCTTTTAAAAGCCGGTTGGAAAACAGTCGGGCCAATCAGAAGTCAGCCAAAGTGTTTGATCTAGCCTACATCTGATTGTGTCGGTTTTTCACCGGCACTCTAGCTGATCTTAAGCGCTCTAAACGCTTTTTAATTGAGGGGTTCCAGGCTGACACAAAAGTCAAACTGGAACTTGCGAGATCAGCATGTTACCACAAGGCTTAAACATATAAGAGATGTTTTCTGCTTCTGTGTAACTCATTGAGGTGGTGGAGGACTACCCAGATCAGCAGCCTGAAGCGGTGGCACGTTCACTCCTCAACCATGGAGCCAAGGCTGCGTCCACTAAGGTCAGGCACAGTTAGGTCACCCAAATCACCTCCTTAACTTTTGCTTTTAGCTTAAAAACATGACTAAGCTTCTTTTTTTTTTCTCTTCCAAAAAGACGCTGACGCACTGTACACCCTCCCCTGCCACGTTGGAGGTAATGCTGAACTCATATACAGTCATCCCGGGATGTGAGTGGATGGAATCCCTGTCAGCAGACCTATATGAGGTAATAATAACTACGATTTGTATGTGCACACATTGTTTCCCTTGAACAATTTAGGTGTAACTAAGATATTGGCTGGAAAGAAATATTTTTTTATACGCCTAGAAAACTAATTTATGAGCTTAGTAGGGCATCCATTGTCATCTGCCGTCTTCAGCCTGTCGCAAATGCGCAGTCAATGTGCACACGTCCACACATACAGTCCAGGAGGACTGTATGTGGACAGTATATACGACACAAACACAGTCCGCCTGGGCCTTAAAGCTGTACGTTCCTAAAGATCCAATTCAGCTCTACTCTATGTGGCTATTCTTGAGGACATTAATTTCTGCATGTCAGCAGATAAATCTCGTATAACATTGCTACTACACATTAAAATTCCTTATATGTGCAAACTTACTTTGTAATTTTAATTGTTGTATTTCTTCAAATCATAGAACTATAGTCAACGATAGCTAAATTCATGTTAAACAGTTTGAGATCGTAGCTTTAATAGACTAAATAGCTGATCCATACGGTTTTTAGTCTGACAGTGCCGTTGTTTACCTCCTCCCACAGAAACACGAGCATTTCTTTGACCTGGTGCGTCAGATGAGCGGCCAACCACGGAGTCTGCAGCACCTGTGTCGCTGTGCCTTACGCCAGCACTTTGGCGCCCGCTGCTACTCGGCCATAAGTAAACTGGACGTTCCCAGCTCTGTGAGGGACTACCTGCTCCTTTATAACAGTGGCATGCTTCATTAGCCTGTGAGTGAAGCGGTGAATTAATGTTCTATTGTACACTGGCACAAGCCTAAGTAAAAGTGCTTCGATATTATTAACTCTAGCCTGTAATAGCTGGAAAAGAATTAGCAGCAAACCACACACACAGGAAATTACGGGTAAATGACCAGTTTTACGCAGAGACGGCAACACAACACAAACTTTACAGCCATATTGCAGAGAATCATAGAGAATGTGGCCATCTATATTTATGGTTTGATATGCTCTACAAATTATGTGTTATAACCTCCATTATAGCCGTACTAAATAAAAGCTATTGAACTCCATATCCTTCAAACTCATTCTCATGTGGGAGGACGCCATTCTAACTCAGACACGTACTGTATTAGCTAAAGGTACAATTTTCATTTGATTTCACACAGCCGGGGGGGGGGGAGGGGAGGGGGGGGGGGGGGCGGCAATTAATTCCGCGGCAAAAACTGGAGGAAATTAGGTATAATTGCACTTTAAGTGTTAAATTATTTTAACTGCACACACTTGTTCTTCTCACTTGAAGTTAATTTAATAGATATTTTAATAAATATGACTTGTTGATTTATAACATTTCATTAAAGATAGTGTTGTGTAGCACACACCCGAAGCTGCCTTCACTAAATTAACTGCTACAGTTATTAAAACATGTATCTTTGTTTTTCCTGTGTTCTCAAGTCTCATCAGGCTATTTTATTAATGGCATTACATTTTTATATATTAATTCAATTGGTATTTAAAGATTATGCATTCTTACTTTCCAGGAAAAGGTATGTAGAGCTGATGGCCATGTAAAAAGCAGTTGATTTTGCACTCATTCGTGTCATTCAATGTTAGTTACACACATGAACAGACTGCTAAGTTACAATTCTTCGAATATGAAAATACAAAAAGACCATTTCAGTGTGTGAATGTCAAAAATTGTTGTTTTGGCCTGGGCAATTGTTTCAAGTCAGACACTTAAAACTAAAACTAAATGTTATACATGAAAGTTCTGCAACATCAGAAAAACAAGCTTCAAGTGTGGTGTCAAGTGAGGCCGCCAGAAAAGGAACGGGGGGGGGGTCTCTCAGCCCAGACCGACGGTTCTGGGAGTCCAGCTCTACAACTGCTTTTGCTGTCGAACATCAAAGGCAAATATCTGTATTATCAGATGCAAGGCGTAATAACAGGCCTGTGTCACCATAGTGTGGCAAGCAACCCACATAATAGCCATAGAACCAAATATCAGACAACTTCCACACAATTCTAGCCTACTGAGACTAGCGCCACCTGCTGGCTACAGCTGCTGCAGGTCAAAATCACGGCGTCAGCGGTCAAATCAAGTAAATCAAACTGCCAATGAACTGTATTAACCGATATTTGGCTAACATTATTTATTATGACAAGATAATCAAACGGCTAAATATGTTAACCTCAGAAAAACTGCTTTTAGAAATGTAGTGTTTTATCATGTTTAATATATATTATGGAATATGGCTTGATATAGCTGATTAATGAGATTGTTGGACATACCACCAATAGGTTGGAGAGCAACAGCAGATGTCAGCTAACGCTGTTGACAAATCAGGCGCTCCTACATTGCGTGACTGCGCAAGCTCAGCCGGCGATGACGTCACTGTTTGTGTGGTTGCTGTTGGAAAAATAAGTCCTGTCTGTCTGAAGATGGTTTGATTACACGGTAGGTAAGACGTCGTGTGCGCACACGAGATGTTTCTGCATTCAGAATAACAATTTGGAGAATAATGTGACAACACTTTGAACAGAGATCGGCGTAAACGGGTTGTTTTTAGGCTACCGTAACAACGTAGATAGCTAGCTTGTTGGGCGCTAAATAAATAGTGCCTAGTTATTTGGGCACTGCGACAATACGCTCGTCTATAAATAAATGTAAGACTGGCTTTGCCATGTATGTGATGTCATAATAAAATTACAGAATGTAACCCACACAGTATGGGCCATGTAACAGTGACGTAACATTTGGCCCCAATGAAAATACGTGTCAATCGGTGTTATTAAAGCACGACACCTACTTTGTCCCCGCTTCAGGTGTGTGGGCTAGAAATGGCCGTGTGCGCACTGACCATGTTGGACGGCATGGGAGATGGGGGCACGGTTGCAGGGGGGGTGATACTGCTGGTGCTGGCTCTCGTCCTGGCTTGGCTCTCCACGCACGTCGCCGACCGCGAGGGCCACATCCTGGGCACCATACTCACCGTCGGGGCCCACGTCTCTCTCATCGGGCTGGGCGGCCACGACGGCTACAGCGCGGGGGGACCCCCCACCTCGGAGGCGCCTGAACAGCAAAGCCCTTCGCCGTCGCAGGAACACAACAAGCCGGAGGAGGAGGATGAGGAGTCGGCCTCTGAGAGGGGGGAAACGGAGGAGACGGGAGAGGACGCGCCCGAGACTGGGACGGATTTACTACTCGACATTCAGAGCAAAAAGCCCCGTGGCGGCAGGTTCCACCCGAGCGACAACGATGTCGATGAGATGGAGCAAGATGAAGACGAGGAGGAGTTAGAAGATGAAGAAGACGATGATGATTATGAGCTTGGGAAGCAGCGGGACGCTAAAGTACCGAATCTAATCCCCGTGTTGTCCAATGATGCCCCGAACGTCGCTACCAGCTCCTGCATCTCTGTCAGGTTGAAGTTCCTAAATGACTCTGAGGATGTAGCGGTCCTGAAGCCAGAGGATACAGTGGCTCTGTTGAAAAGGTTAGTTAGTTAGTTAGTTGAAAAGGTTAGGGAGTGAAGAGCGACTATAACAAATGTTTGTTTGTAATGTTGGTGCAACACACAAATTGTGTCACTTTTAAGATAATACGTTTTAATAAAGAGGTGATTTGTTACGCAATATTGTGACAACAGCAGGCGGGGTGGGGGGAGAGGGTCCAACTTGGCCTTCATGTCAAGAAGCCCCAGCATACAGTCTTCTATTACAGTCTCTCTCTCTCTATCCCTCTCCCCCCAGCAAATACTTCCCAGGTCGAGAGCACTGCGTCAAACTGATCTACCAAGGGCAGCTGCTGCACGACCCCGGAAGGACCCTCCAGTCCCTTAACGTCACGCACAACAGCGTGATCCACTGCGTCGCCCAGCCTCCCGAGGAGAGCAGCCCAGACGCGGAGGCACCGTCCGGGGGTGCTGTCGCGGCGGGCGTCGAACCCATCGGAGCCTCTGGGGATACCCGTGTGGCGGGCTTAGCTGTGAGCTCCGGTAGCCTGGTGGTGCCCGTGTTTGTGGTGATCCTGGCCGTGGTCTGGTACTTCCGCATCAACTACAGGCACTTTTTCACCGCACCGGCCACAGTGTCCTTGGTGGGGGTCACAGTCTTCTTTAGCTTCCTGATCTTCGGGATGCACAGCCGCTGAGTGGACGTTGAGCCGCTGGAACTCTGAGTGAGGGCTTGGAGGTGGACAGTCTTGAGCTCTGAGTGTGCGCCTGGAGGTGGACAGTCTTGAGTTCACAAGTCGGAGAACACACAAATGGTCTGAGGAAGTAGTGTTTGTGCCACACGGACGCTGGGTTACAGTTTAAATCTGTCAGTTTGCCATGTTTACACCAAATCTTAAAAGTAAAAAATAAAAAAAAACGCATTTGCCTCATTTTGACGAATTTGAACGCACAAGATCACATGACTTATAGAGCATGTGTGCCTGTTTCTGTGCATGAACATACGGCGGGTAATCGGTACAGTAAGTGGCGTAAACAAAATGAGCCACGGATGTTTGTACGAAGTTCACGTTGAACTGAGCTGTATTTTTGCAAATCTTTCTTTTGATCTTGGCTGCCTTTCGATTTATTGGGGGATTAGGTTTGTGCTTTGCTGTAGTAGGACATCGCCATCTATGTTCCATTTTGTGAACTTTGTATTTGATGTACTAGCGTGGTTAAAAAGAAAATCTACAAAGCTGGAAAACTACTAATTGACATTAGACATGGTGTCGGGTACTTATGTTCTTAAAACTGTTTTAATTCTCCGAACTCCAATGTGGACTAACTGATTCCTTTTTGTAAATAACATTCTTTCCTTAGCAGTTTTTTTGCTTAAATATTCTAAAGAAATACCATAATTTAAATCATAATCAAAGTAACACCTTTTTACAAGAATGTAAATATTGTATTACTGTAAATAAACGAAATAACGACATGATTCTGGCTGTTTGCAGGTCGGATATGGTGTAGGCTATGGTTACTGCTTAAAATAAAGTGACATTTTTTAAAATTAATAAATACAGGCCTCCACTAGCATCACCAGAATTACAGCTAGTCTCGTGAGTGACAACGCTAACAGCCAATGAAATTCAACAGTAGGCTACTACCTGAAAGTGCTGTCGAGCTTACGGGTATATTGCTGCGTTCAAGCATATCTCGGACAGCTGAAGTTCCGACTTCTCTCATGGAAAAATAATGAATAACCCCCCTTCATCGTGGAATTAATATTGGAATCCGTGAGTGACGCGTTTCCCAGTTCCGACTTCCCGCCTCCAGCTAATGTCGAACACAAATATCAGACAAATATCAAATATATACTTTGTGTGGCGTGCTAATGCGGGTTAAGAGCCTGAGATGATGGGAGCTGTAAAGAATAATATCCTGGCCGGCCAGTAGCAGGGCAGGGAATCTACATTCATGAACAAATTCATATTATCCTTTTAATTTGATACAGCAAATTGTTAAAAGGTATAGTAAGCGATTGTAAGCCAATTACACTTTTCATCAAAATCATGTTCACTTAACAAATGTTCTGGTGTCTGGGATCCATTATCCTGACAACATTATATCTATGTGTTGACACACATCTGGGGAGCAGTCCACCAGCATTTACCTGTGGCTAAATGCAGAAGAGTTGCTACTAAATCTGTAGATTGTGTAGGCTATAGTCACCAGATTATTTTTCCGTCTCGCATTAGTCTTTTCTGGCCATAATAGCCTATTCTGGTAAATCTGAATTAATTACAGTGGCATACTGACAGAGCCTTTCTTAGCCGTTTCATCTTGTTATGTAATATATGTAATATGCGCCAATACCAAGGATATTATTTCTTCTCTTTAGGTTTGAAATCAGTATTGATGATATTGGGATGGCGCTCAATTGTGCAAAATAAATCAACAAGTACTCTTAATTGTTTACAAATGCATTGTTTTCAAACGCATTAACAGTAAAGTAACTAGCTTGTTTTGAAAATGTAATGAGTAGAAAGTACAGATGTGTAAAAATGTAAGTAAAAAGTTGTCACAAAAATACATACTTGAGTAATGTAGATACCATAAAAAGCAACTTAAATACAGTACCTCAGTACTTTCCAGCTCTGGAACCAGCTTTTTATCCACTGCAGCAGAAAAATCAGGAGAAGAGTGAAAACATATTTTACATTGAGAAAAGCCTTTGCTCTTTAATACATCTGAATTAAACCAATGCTATATTGTATTATCTCTGGCGCTTACGATTCAAGTTTAAGTCGCCCACGTCACACCTAAACCAGGCCCGTAGCTAAACTACCAGGCCCGTAGCTAAACTACCAGGCCCGTAGCTAAACTGCGACGCTGATTGGCAACACACTAGGTTTACCAGCCTGAATCACCTTGATCTCCAAGCTCTCCAGACTGATTCTCGCTGCCAAGTCAAACTGAAGTTAGCAGGCCATGGCAATGTGTGTGCTTCTGAGGGAGCACCCTATGGCATTGAAGGGGAGAGGTGTTTTTGTTTTGATAACAGTTTACATAACAAGCTTTCTCCAGAATCACTGACTACACCTTTAATTACTTCTACATCTTTGGAGTTATCAAATAGAGTTGACTCTTACAAGACATGTCTCTGGTGGTTGTTTATTTCCAATGATCAAAAGTCGGAATTGCGTGACTGAAAGTAAAGTAAAAACACATTAGAGATTAACACTATCAGTATAGGGAAGAATAGATGTACTGGAAGACAAGCTCTATACAAAAAGCCCACTGGGTCATTACAATATAAATACGAAATTACGATGGTGTACAGATAAATAATTAACATATTACTTGATTCACTATGAGCCAGTTAAAAAAGTTAAATATATTGGTTATTTTATACAAAGACATTTCTCTTTAAAAATACAAAGCGAGCAAACACGCACTTTCAAAGATGGGACATTCAAGACTGCATAGTTATTGGAAAATCAAAATGACCACAT
This sequence comes from Forbesichthys agassizii, assembly GCA_026546735.1. NCBI lineage: Eukaryota > Metazoa > Chordata > Actinopteri > Percopsiformes > Amblyopsidae > Forbesichthys > Forbesichthys agassizii. The sequence continues at coordinate 9,280 of JAODLL010003803.1, forward strand.
ATGCTAAACAAGGGACAAACCCTCAACCACACAACCATCAAAAGCACACACACACACGGTGCAATACAGCGCTATTATTAAAAAGCCACTATGGACTAATCCAGTATTTATGAACCAAGTGCTGCTGTTGAGACTCTCAGGTCTAGTAGTCTCCAGCAAAGACAATCACAATCAATGAATCTGAAGTCTTTCCTAAAAACCTGTATTGTATTTTTTTGTTTGTTTTAAAAGAAAAAGGTGCGAGACAAGTGCATATATCACCATCCCATGAATCCAGAGGTACACTGAAAAGCTAACGGGACGATGCTGAATAAAACAAGCGCGAGCATGAGCGAAAGCCGCCGGGTGCTGTGCTAGTTCACGTCTTCGTAGATACTTGGAATTGAGCCTGCGGCAAGCTTGGGCCTCTTCTTTCTGACGACACTCTGGGAGCTGGTGCTGCTTCCTGCCAGCTGACACACTCCTCCCCCACTGCCGAGGGAACACACTGAGGCCTTCTTCTTCTGTGGCCTCTTACAGTCTGAATGGTTGGTGCCTGGTAGAAGTAGAAAAAAGTAGACATGTTAATGAAAGTCCTTAAAGGTGAGTCTCGCCACTCGGCAGCCATCTTTGAAAGGCTTCTGGCCTTTATTTAGGAGGACAATTTAGGCAGGTGGCTTACGTCAATGCAACCACATGATTGGTTTAAATAGGTTCATGCTTGGCAGCTATATAGCAGACGATTGGTCCTTTTGGATTATGTTATGTGTTATTGTTAGGATGTTTTCCTCCAACTGCCATTTTTGTGTTTCAGAATTCTCCCATAGACCTTATTCACACGGCAGCCATCTTCCTCTGACGACAGTTTGCTGCAAAGTACGTTTAATGTCGTCTTCCTGCCTCCTGGGTGAACATAAAATGTATGGAATCGGACAAAGCTTTATTATTTCACCGTCTCCCAAATGACCAACAACTGAGAAGACGGTAGGAAAGCGTAAAATAAAATTAGTCTGATTTCCTGCTGCGTTTATTACTTTCACCAAAAAAGTACTGTTGCTACAATTTGAAATTCCCCCCCCCCCCCCCCGAGCTTGAAGTCAGAGGAAGATGGATGCTGTGTGAATAAGGTCTATAGAGCTCCATTCAACATTACACAAGTGGCGTGTCTCCTCCAGAGCCATGTAAAGACAAAGTCGCGTCAGCAAAGCATTGCTGGGTGACGAATAAAAGCCAAAGTGCCTCACTGGCTTTAGACGAGGCAGAGTCAGCTGGGGAGGCGTCAAGGGATTTGCTCCACTGCAGGCGACTGGTAAAGGCCTGGCCGTCTGGAATGTCGTAGCCGTCGGTCTCCGCGGCAACGTCAGAGACCGGGAAGATGAGCCTGTTTGATGCAAGCCAGACACACAGCCGAGTCAAGGCCAAAAGGTTACGTCTAGAGATGCCACTGACGACAGGTGACATTTCATTTTTCAACAGCCCTTCTGTGCTATGTGGAAGCCGCGTACTAGACCATGTGGCTTTATGGGCCGGTTTCACACAGCCTAGTCCAACACTAAAAGAAACATTCAAGGGAGATCTCTATTGAAAAAAATTCTCAGTCTAGGACCAAGACAAATCCACGTCTGAAACTGGCCCTAAATGTTCAGGGATCTAATCCACACTTAACCTGACAAACGACACACGTGGTGAGCCTGCTGGAGGTGAGATGTTGCTAGGTTTACACTATAGTTTGCATGTTGGTTCTCCACCATGGGTCTTGATCAATAACAAACACTAAAAACTCACCACAGGAACAGCGCCTTCTCTAGGTTAAACACAGGCCAGAAAAGTGGCTTCATCCGATTTGCTCAAACTGGTACAAGGTGTCTGCTACCTTTTAAGATTTAAGAGCCATGCCATATTGTACCTTGCATTGCACACGACAACCCGTAGATGGCGCCATTTCCTCTGGGTTTTTTTTTAGTGTTAAGGCCCTTTCAGACAGGACGCCCAAAGTTCAACCACACAGGGCAGGGCGCTCAATGGACGCTCAAGGTTAAACGTGGTTGAACTTTTGGCACGGCGCAGCGAGCTTCCTCAGCGGTGCGCTAGCTGCTCAGTGCCTCAGTAGGAAACAGTGTTTCACCTGCTGTGTGAGAGGGCCCTTAAGGCGGTGGAGGTCAGGTAGTTAAAGGGATAGGAAGGGAGGCAGGGAGGGGAGGGGGGGGGGGGGGGGAAACACACGCAGACGGCCCCAGGAGGAAAACCCGGACGGCCCAC
>JAODLL010003804.1:0-11517 GCA_026546735.1 Forbesichthys agassizii
AGAGAGAGAGAGAGAGAGCGAGAGAGAGAGAGTTAAGTATATAATACTGCCTGTTTATGAAAATATGAATATGCTGCATTTAAGATAGATATGTTTAACTAGAAGAAGGTTTAGAAGTAAGATTTAGTGGTGTGCTCAGAAAGATTACCCAGAGACACTAGGCAATTTGGACTTTGGTTTAACTTTTAACCAAGCTTTTGTGGTTTTAGAAAAAAAGTTTAGAGCATTTACATTCCGCAGTAAGACTTTAAACATTTATAAATATAATTTGTATATGTGTAATTTGTAATATAAAGTGTTGGTGGATGACTGTGATGTTGCACTAAAACACAGCAGTAATTATATGTAAGGCTTAATTACAAGAGGAATGGTTCATAAGTAAAATAATCAATATCAGAGTACTGGCAGATAGCACTTTAATTATGTGTGTGTGTGTGTGTGTGTGTGTGTGTGTGTGTATTTTGGGGCTGGCCCCAAATCTACTCGACTATTCGGATATCTACTAGCTAGACCAGGGGTGGGCAATCTTGGTCCTGGAGGGCCGGTGCCCTGCATGTTTTCGATCTCTCCCTGCTCCAACACACCTGATTCACATGAATGGGTTGTTGTAAGCCTGCTAACAGATTCATTAATTTCAACACAATAGCCGTGCATATCCCGAAAGCCTGCGAACGGTCCTGACAGCCCGCTTTGATTTAAAGAGATGTTTCACCCCCCCACCCCACCAGCTTGTGTGTGTGTGTGTGTTGCCAGGATGTCGAGGGACACAAGCGGTCCAGACCTCTCTCAGCTGGAGACCTCTGACCTGCTGCAGCTGGAGCTCATTAGGGCTTCTGTTAATGAGCAGTTGTACTCAGGTAACACACACACACACACACACACACTTGCACCAGCAACACACACACACACAGCTGGTTTAACACCCCCCCTCCCTATTCCCCCAGACAGAGGAGGGGTAGTGATGAATGCTCTGCTAGACTACTATGTAGAGACTTCTTCAGCTCAGGCTGCAGGTCTCCTCTGCTCCGTCAGGGAACCTCTGGACAAGGTGGGTCCTGTGCCTTGTGTTTTTCAAGCTGTATCACTACAGCCTGCATCTCTCTTTTGAATGAGTGTTGCCTGACAAGAGCACCTGTGAAACACCTGCGCCACTCCTGTTCTTACTTTCCTACACGTTCGCTCCTGCGTGTGGGAGCGACTGCTTAGCAACAGATATCGCCATGTCGCTGGTTGACTCTTTGGTGTAGTCGCTGGACCGACTGCTCCTAGCAACCAAAACCTGACGCTCAATCAACTTTTTCTAGCGATTCAAATGTTGAATCGGCAGCAAGAGGTCATAGAAATCATTAGTGTCTCCACCAATCAGAATCAAGGTAAAAGATGTCTGACATTAAACTGCAGAGTGCGTCCGTATTATTTACTGCAGTGTTGGTTAAGGCAAAGAGGATTGCTTTATCTATCGGTCTCTATCTTCCTGGAATAGTCTCTAAGCTACTAGATTGTGGTGTCAGTATTGCATTTAGCTGTTTTGTATCTGTCAGTAGTCCCACAACTTCCTCGTTCCAGTTGTCTCGGGTGTCCGCTCAGACCCAGAAGGTATCTGAGAGAGTGTCATTTCTCTTGCGTGGAACACACACGATTGTGACGACTGAAATGCTAATTAGGTTGTCGCTACACAACTCCCAGTCGCTATTCCGCCCATTGGTGTAGTTCTATCTTTAGTGTGTGTGTGTGTGTGTGTGTGTGCGTGCGTGTGCGTGTGTGTGTTTGTGTTACCCCGGAATTCCACCGGGCACGTGTGCACAGCGTTCCGGCTCCGACGCAGGTGTAAGGCTGTATTGACTTACTTTCACTCAATTTCACTCTAAAAAACTACTGCAATTATATTCACACCGGTGCTTTCTGGAATAGTGGTGTCATATAACTCTGTTTTTAAATGTATGAAATGAACCTATCGTCCCAGATGTCAAATCCTTCCACTTCTGGCCTCCTGCCACCAATGTAGTCATGTGAAATACGATCAAGAGTCTGCAGACTTTGTTTTGCTCACGATTTCTATGGTATTTTGTATTTGAGCTGCGGCTTCCATCAAAAATAGACAAGGCGCCTTTCTTTAGCAAAGCAAAGCAGAGAGCCGCTTATGGCCCGCGTCGCGAGTGGTGGAAGTGAAAGCTTGACTAGAGTGGCCGCGATCATCCGGAACGCATCGCACACGCACCTCACACGCTCCGCACACGCTCCACACGTGCCAGTGGAATTCCGGGGGTACTGTGGTTGTGATTGTGTGTGTGTGTGTGCGTGTGTTGAATCTACTGAGTGGAAACATTGCCTAGTGAACCTTAAACACACACTGTTTTATATATCACCCATAATGTATGTGTACACCTGTTGAGTCACGTGACCTCTGACCTCCCCTCCCTCTCAGGTGCTGCTAGACAGACTGGGGGAGGGTCTGGCCAGGCCTGACAGGCAGCGCTGCCTCGACCTGCTGGGCCAGCTGCTCCAGAGGCAGCCCCCCTGGATCCACAAGGCCAGCCGCCACCCCATCTTTCCTGGCCTGCTGCGCTGCCTGAAGGTGGGCCATGCAGTACCACCACGCACCTCTAGGGACACCAGTGCACTGTATATGGCCCCAGGTTACAGTAACATGCTGTATATGACCCCAGGTTACAGTAACAGGCTGTATATGGCCGCAGGTTATAGTAACATGCTGTAAATGACCTCAGGTTACAGTAACATACTGTATATGACCCCAGGTTACAGTAATATGTTGTATATGACCCCAGGTTACAGTAACATGCTGTATATGGCCGCAGGATACAGTAATATGTTGTATATGACCCCAGGTTACAGTAACATGCTGTATATGGCTGCAGGTTAGAGTAACATACTGTATATGACCCCAGGTTACAGTAATATGTTGTATATGACCCCAGATTACAGTAACATGCTGTATATGGCCGCAGGATACAGTATCATGTTGTATATGGCCACAGGTTACATCTTAGATAAAATATAAAGTTTGCAGGCACCGTTTGCATAGTCTACTGGTTTGTGTGAATGTATTATATTCACATATATAATGCTAGAAAAGCATATCCGTTTAGCTGGCAACGGCGGTTAATGAAGTCGGTGTCGTGAAATCATGCGTAGTAGAATTATAAACTGGAGACATTTTGAGGCAAAATCACCAAAGAAGTTTTCATCAAATTTGACCTGGGATCGTGTACGTGCAATTCTTATGTCCCAATGATCACTGAGAGAGCGCTTATGTCTCTCTCCATGTTAATGCCATTGAGTACTTTCTAAATAAAAGTCCGGAAGTTAAAAGATGGCTGCAGAGTGGCGAGACTTGCCTGTAAGGACTTAGGTATCACGCCCTGATCATCAGCCTGGAACGCAAAGTAGGCTGCTCGCTGTTTATCTTTTTGACGTGTTGATGCGGAGCTGCAGCTGCATTTGCCTCCAGGTTGGGTCTCCCGGTACCTACGGTACCTACAAATACCACTTTTGGCATCGACTTGGTGCCGACGTATGGGTTCTGGTGACATCCCTAGCCACTAGTCACTGGCCCACGAGGGTGCTGTTTTCTTGGAACGCTTGAGATCACATACAACGTAGACTTTGTCTGTCTGTGTGTCTCCCTCCCTCTCCAGACGGACAGTGACGTGGTTGTCTTGGTAACGGGAGTCCTGGTGCTGGTCAGCCTGTTACCCATAATACCCCAGACCGGGAAGCAGCACATCTATGACTTCTTTGATGTGTTTGGTCGCCTAGCAACCTGGAGCATCCGTAACCCTGGTACAGTACCATCATCTATCAATGGTGTTAGTGCCTTGCTCCACACAGGGATTAGAACCTCTAACCCTGACAGTGTTAGTGCCTTGCTCTACACATGGTGTGTGTGTGTAGCCCAGGTTCCAGGACCCCTGGTCCTCCACCTGCAGGTGGCAGTCTACTCCCTGTTCCATCGCCTGTATGGGATGTTTCCCTGCAGCTTCATGTCCTACCTGCGTCTCCACTACAGCATGAAGGAGAACCTGCATGTCTTCACCGAGCTGGTGCAGGTCGGACCTCAGCCGTCTCCACCACACATACATTTAGACCCCTATTTATGTCTATAATAATAATAATAATAATAATAATAATAATAATATAATAATAAACTTTATTACATACACAATGTGCAACTCAACGTGCTTTACAGTTAAAAACAAATGAACAAATAATGAAGGGAAAAAATTAAATTAAACAAAAAGAAATAAGAAAAAACGGAAAACTATGTAAAAGCCATGAAAATAATAAAAAACATTGTATATAATTTAAGAGGACCTCTAACCCCCAGGTCTTCCAACCCACTTTTCCTTACTTTTTAAGAGGGCCTCTAACCCCCAGGTTTTCCAACCCACTTTTCCTTACTTTTTAAGAGGGCCTCTAACCCCCAGGTCTTCCAACCCACTTTTCCTTACTTTTTAGACTCATATAAACATATGCACACCCCATAGACACCCCTATAGACTCATAAATATGCCACTTTGTGTTAGTATTTACAGAGCCACGACTGTGTAGAAGTATCTTTTTTTTTTCAATGCGCACAGAGAATCTAATTTTTTTGGTGCAGGTCGGCAATCCATGCTTAAAAATGAATCCTGTATCTTTATGTGCTCATCTTTTCATTAGAATATACAGTATAGCAGTTCATATTTTGATGCCAGCTCGTGGTAATGCTCCCAGTGTATATATACATGTTTTAAATATGTTACATGTGTATATACTGAACTTAAATATTGACTTGTATATCGCAAATCAAATAGAAAAATCTGTCAGAAAAATCGCATTTAGATTGTCTTCCAAAATCCCATATACACACCTATAGACCAGAACAGACCCCCTTAAACATATAGACCCCTACACACCAATATAGACTTATGTGTGATTAAGAACTATATGAATAGAACTGACTTGACTGACAGGCCCGACTGAGCCTTGTAGACCTATGGACCCTTATAGACCAGTATTAACCATCATACACCACTTTAGACCAGTATTGCATTTGGTTGTACCTTAGAGCTTTAACCAGGCCTGAAACGTTGAAGAGTTGTCTTTGAGTCGAGGAGGTACCAACGCAGGTTATAACAAAGCACAGAGATACAGCTGCTTGTCTCCTCATTAGCCTACATCTTACATGGTAGGATATGTTGTTAGGCAACACCTTCCTCAACATTATCTATGAATGAAAGTGTCTTTGAACCAATACGTATATAAATGTATTCACCTCCTCAGCAGCATTTTTGGGTTTCTATAAAAAAAAAACAATGCATCAGCAAGGGATTCGACTGACGTACGACTGAAATATGACTGATGTTGCTTATAGGCTGTTAACTAAACACTGCAAATAATATGGATTTTTTATTAGTAAATACATCCAAAGAACTAAAGAATGACCTGACCAGAGGTCTCAAGCGCTACTGTAGATGTTTGATGAGTGACCAGTAGAGGGCAGTAGAGTCCAGCCTATGTATTGCCGGCATACAGTTGGTGCTTTTCCACTGGCATATTTGGCTGCTTTGACCGCGTAGATCGGTTTTGCGTTTCCATTACCAGTTTAACAGTTGCAGTGTCTGTAGGAATTGCCGACATGCCCACATGCTGTGTGTGAAAATTCCCCAGACATATTACACGTCTACTAAAAGACAAATATAAAGATCTACACATTTTCTTAGTCAATGGTATGTTTATAAAGTCAGTGTCTGATAAATAGGCAGTGCCAATGTGTCTGGCATTGTCCCATCACCAGTCGTCCGCAGAGGCATAATACAATGGCAAGTCAAATATAGCCTATTAGCCTAACAATCCATATAAACAAATGACTGTCACTGTTGGATAGTGCACTAATAAAGGAACAATAATAATAATAAAGAGGGCACTACTTTTAAACGTGATTGACTAAAGATAAGTGCGTCATCATTTAAAGATACACCTTTAAGCGGGAATCCCGGTTGTCATGGAACTGCAACGTTCAACCGTGCTGAGCCTGCTCATGGAAAAGGGCCAAATGTCACTGTTCTGTACATAATCATGTATCTCTCTCTCCCTGTGTCTATGTCTCTCGCCCTGAAGCCCATGTTACGGTATGTCAGGGTTCATCCAGAACTTGTCACTGGGACTCAGGAGTACGAACTGGACCCATCCAGGTCCTCATTCATGCATAATTTAAAATATTATCAAAATATGATAAATTATGACATTATCGGTACACATTATAAATGCTTATCAGCACACATTATTATATTACCTGCGCAGGTGGAGGTGTAATGAGGTCCATGACATTGTCATAGAATGTTCCAGAGTGTGTCTGGACCCCAGAGAGGCTTCTAGTGAGGATGACATCGCCCCCTACTGCCCAGGTAATGCACACATATGTAACATACTCAAACACCTCAGCGGTCTTGTTGCTATAGAAGCCAAAGTCACTTCTGCATTATAAATATGTGAGGTAGTCAACGGCATGAATCTAAATATTTTTTGAATTGTGACACAAGTACACTTATGATTTTAAAAGAAAAGTTTTCAAGTTAAGTTAAGAAAGTTGAAGTTTTTCATACATTTGTTTAAAATAAGACTCTGAAAATAGTAATAATAATAATAGACTACAAACAAATAAATCAGGTAAGTGACGTAATGACGTTCTCCCGCCATAACCCACAAGCCGAAGATCACAACAGTAAGACGAAAAGCTGTAGTTCACTGATCGGTGAACTATGAAAGGGATAACAATCCAATATTGGATTAGGGGTGAAACCCATTTTGGCCGCTTGTACCCTTGATCTAGTTCTAATGTGGCTCGGGAAAGAGAAGTTTGGGGTCCCCTGCTGGAGCTGCTGCCTCCGTGACCTGACCTGATAAGCGGATGAGGATGGATGGATGGATAAACAATTCGGGATCAAAACAATATTTGATTCTTGCCGTTTACTACCATACATATTATTTCCAAACAAATTTCCCTAACTACGTAAGTGACTATCTGTGTTTTGATTGGCTGCTCTGTCCTGACAGGCAGCTCTGCAGGCCACACCCCCCAGCTGGCAGGGCCCCTCCCCTATGTACAGGTACCATCTGCCCCCCTCCCCCTTGTGTGTTGTAAATAGAACAGCAGCCTCTCAAACTGGTTATTTGCCTGAACAAATGTTTGTAGTGTTTTAGCTAACAGATGGTCATTTCCCCTTGCATTTTATATGTATTTGTTTTCATTGCTAAATTATAACATTTGAGTGTAGTATCAACATAGCATCTATTGAAATATGATGATGAATATTAACATATCGACCAAAATGTGCACAGTGTTCCAACCCTGACGCGGGTTGGTTCCACCCCCTTGAGGCAGCAACAAGCACTTCAGAAGCGCAGTTGTATTGGCGAACAAAAACGACTTTGCCCCTCCGACATTGACTTACTGTGACTCCCTTCAACTCCCAAAACTACTGCATTTATATCCACACCATTGTTCTAGCTCTGGAATAGTTTTTTACATTATAAGATGAACCGATTGTCCCAGATGTCAAATCCTTCCACTTCTGTGTGTGTGTGTGTGTGTGTGTGTGTGTGTGTTCCAGCTGCCCTATGTTGACCCCACATGGAGCCCCTCCTCCCAGTGTGGAATGGCCACGCCCCCAGCCTCTCCCCCACCAAGCTCCTCCCACCAGGAGGGGAGGAGCCCATTCCCAGGTCTCTCCCACACACACAGACACACAGACACACACAGACAGACAGACAGACAGACAGACAGACACACTATTAGGGATTCGCACGGGTGCTCCAGTGCTTGTCTGTGAGAGCTCAGTCAAACCTTTCGTGATCCATGAATAAATGCAGGAATCAAGTAAATGAATCTCTCTTAATTAAATGGGCTGTGTAACATGATGTAACATTTTACTGCAATAGTCTAGCAGGTAGTCCAAAACAACTCAACATCGCCTTAGGTTTGATTGATGCAGTCTGACCAAACAGAAAGCTGATTGGTTCCTCTCCATGGTTACCATCTGCCATTTTGTCCGCATGTCATCCCATCAACATATCAGTTAAACTTTCAACTGAATCATAACTTAATCATGAACATAAACTTCAGCCTATTCCGTGGATTACTTGGATAAACTGAAAGATCACGGCCGTACATCCAAACACATGGAGTGTGTTTTAAGGTAATACACGTACCGGCATCTCTGTCTTCTCTCTCACTCCCTCTTGTTCGCCATGCTGCTCCGTAATGGTTATATGGTATATGGTATACTAGCTACTTGCATTATTTCAATGGGCTAAATATTCTACTCTTCAAACAGTAAGTAGTGATAGGCTACTAAATGCTGTGGCCAACTTGACAATGTTGTTGGGACAAATGCAAATTATACAAAATCTGTGCTAACAATATTACATTAGATTAGACAATACAATTGTGCAGCAGTAGCAGCTCTCAGATTCATTATCTGATGATCGATGTTGAATTTAAGGGCTTGCGGTAGCATCAGCAGTATCACAGCAGTCACAATGACTGGTTTTCAATTTGCCATAGAAGACATTGGCTGCATCAATGTCTGTCTTATCCTTACTATTGATTGTGGTGGTGGAGTAACTCTAATGATCCCTCTGTGTCATTTGTCATCACTGAAAACACGGTAGATTAGGCTCTCAAACTTTAAGTGCAAGCAGGGCATCGTAGCAATCAATAACAAACGCTCCTTAGTTTTAATTTGCCAGACTCATTTTGTAAATTACCCCCTAAAAGCCAATTCTTGCATTCCTACAAAGGCAACACATCTGTTTTCCATACCTTCATATTGCGTTGATAGTAGTTTGCAAACGTAGGCTACCGTACATCTTCTACAGCATACTGTATGTCCAAACAGCTTTTACAGGTTTTAGTGGCAAAATAGCTAGCTTTACAGGCTTACATATATATATATATATATATATACACACACACACAATAATATAAACCCACACACACTCAACGCTCACATGGCTAACAACAACAAACTATCGTTTGTGTTTCACTGCTGTAGATTGTTGTGTTTCAGCAGTAGAGATCCACAAGATGATGGTAGAACCATCGTGGCTCTAGAACCACTTCTCTCATAGCGCACTGTTCCAGTTGAAGGAGTCTAATGGTCAACATATTCTATATCAGACGTTTATGCATTTCATATCATACAGAACTAGTAACAATGTAATAAAAGTGACATTTGGTACTGGGACCAAATAGTGTTGATGTCTTCTACTGACAAATAGGCTACCTATAAAACACCTCCTTATCTTATATTGTCTTATAATACCTTTCCTGCACGTCACTAAGCAACACTCGCCAGGCCCATTAAACGCAGCAGACATCTTTGAAAATAGTTCAAGAACGTTTTTGATGAAAAGTTAATTGAACGTTCAGAACGTTAAGTCCTCTGAATGCACGCATTGTGTCTCACCAGCCACCGTCTCCGTGGCTCCACCTGAATCCAGCGCACCTGAGGGATGTTGCCATGGCGACCAGGTAACTAGTGCCCCTCTGCCTTTATAGGACACAGGCAAACAGGGGGCGTGTCTCTAAACCCTCTCGCTGCCTTCTAGCCAATGGCAGCGTCGGATCGCTCCGGGCAGCCAATAACAGAGGAGAGAGCCCAGGCGAACGTCGGCGACACCCACACAGGTCAGTCTCAGTGGTATCCATAGCAACACCTGTGTGTGTGTGTTGGTCATTGATCGTGCCTTCCCATAATGACCATGTGATGTGTGCAGCGGAGGGGCGGGGTCTGTTTCTGACTGATGTGTCAGATTTCAGTAGGGGGCGGGGCTTAGAGCTGACCCAGGCCACCAGACACAGATGATAGTACGCACACACACACACACATGCACACACATGCATGCACACATGCACACGCACGCACACACACACATGCACACACACATGCACACGCACACACACACACACGCACACACGCACACACACATGCACACACACACATGCACACACACACGCATGCACACGCACAGCATACGGATGTTTGATGCATTACCATGGAGATGCCTCCCCAACAGAGGAGGTGCAGCAGCAGGCCCCTTCTATCCCCAGTGAGTCTGTGTCCTCGTGGGCCCTGCCTGGGAAGGTCAGCAGCACAGCGCCCCTCCTGTCCCCCAGGAGCACCCAGGTACTGCAGGAGGACGAGCCGGGGGGCCCCTGCTCCCCTTTGGAGACCCTGGACCAGCTGCTCCTGCAGGGTCAGGAGGCCCACCTCCTCCTCAGCAGGTGAGCAGGAGGTGCAAGAGACACTGAGGAGGCTCTCTGGAGTGCTGTGATGCTGACGTGTGTGTGTGTGTGTGTGAGCAGGCTATCAGGGTCCAAGGCGGACTGGAGTCATTCTGGAGGTAAACAACACAGCATGAAAGCCAAAGGTACTGCTAACTACCTAAACTACTGCTAATTATCACTAACTACCTAAACTACTTCTAATTACCGCAAACTAACTAAACTACTGCTAATTATCCCTGCTAACTAACTACCTAAACTACTAATTATCACTAACTACCCAAACTACTGCTAACTATCACTACAAATGATCTAAATACTGCTAATTACCACTAACTACCTAAACTGCTACCTATCCCTGCTAACTAACTACCTAAACTACTTCTAATTATTACAAACTACCTAATCTACTGCTAACTATCACTGCTAACTAACTACCTAAACTACTGCTAATTACCACTAACTACATAAACTACTACTAACTATCCCTGCTAACTAACTACCTAAACTACTGCTTATCACTAACTACCTAAACTACTGCTGATTACCTAAGCAGAAGGTAAATACGACTGTGTGCTTCCTGGTTAGGCCCCGCCCAGGGAGAGGAGCTGCAGGTGTTGCACAGCCAGCTGCTATTGGTCCACAGCCAGCTGCAGTACGAGCGCTTCAAGCGGCAGCAGCACGCCGTCAGGAACCGCCGCCTGCTGCGGAGGGTGCTCAGCTCCACTGCCCTGAAAGAGCACGCCGTCTCCATGGTAATGTGCCGCCTCCTGATGCGTCTCCATGGTAATGTGCTGCCTCGTGATGCGTCTCCATGGTAATGTGCGTGCAGAAGGCCCAGCTGTCACTCCAGGAGGCGGAGCTAGCGTCCCTGCGTGACAGCCTGGGGGCGGAGCAACAGAGATACGTGCGTCTGCAGAGCGACTCTCAGGCACACATCAGCCAGCTGCACACACACACACACAGGCTACAGGCTGAGCTGCTGGAGGCTAACAGGAGCAGGCAGGAGATGCAGGTACATACTCACGCACACTCACGCGCACCTACACACACACATACATGCATGCACAGCACGCACACACTCACCTACACACATACATGCATGCACACGGCATGCATGTAGGCTAACACGGCTAGTCCAAGCATATTGTACATATTATGTACTGTTATGCTAACAGGCTAACACGGCTAGTCCAAGCATATTGTACATATTATGTACTGTTATGCTA
>JAODLL010003805.1:0-11517 GCA_026546735.1 Forbesichthys agassizii
ATATTGTAAATAAAATATAAACATATACTAACACTAATGGGATGTATAGGGCAGGTTACATTATAAATCTAATTTCTCTCTCTCTCTCTGTCTCTCTCTTTCACACACACACACACACACACACACACACACAAACACACTTCCCACCACTCTCGCTCCACAGATTGTTGCTTTATTGTGCGCCGGCCCGTTTCTCAGCAGCCATCAGCGTCGTTAACAGACGGTGTCTGGCCCGCCTGCCCACTCTGTGCCCACGCTTGGCAGTCCCTTATCAACAGCATTATATTGCAGAGATATGGAGAAGCAATAAGTGACGGTATAAGGGGAGCCATCGCTGCACACAGCCAATCTAAAACCGCCATCACAATATCCCCCCATACCACACATACATTAATACACACACACATGCACACAGCTATCTGATGGAAATGGGACTGCACTGTGTTATTTTCACTGAGAAGAGCACCAAATGAACACGCACACACACAACACGCATTCACGCACGCAGACACACACGCACACAGCCACACACACGCGCAAACAGACCAACACATACCGATATCCCAGAGTACGCCCCGCACAGCAACAAAGGCCAAAGCTAATTAGAGGAGGGATATTTCAAGCAACGCAGCCACACATTGAGCAAACAAGCAGCCCCGCTCAGCTCATATCCGCTGATAATACGCCGACATACACCGGGCCTGTTCATAATACCTCCTGCAAATACACACACACACACACACACACACACACACGCACACAGAGAGAGAGAGAGAGAGAGAGAGGGGTGAGGGGAGGGTTGAGCAAGCAGAGGCCTTCATTAGGACTCTACACACACAGTACACACACACATGCACATTCTAAGGCAATTGCATATAGGCCTATACTGTATGCACCTTACATACAGTAGGGTTGGGTGTTTATATGCAGAATATGATGTTCCATTACTAATGATAAATCAACATACTGGTTCTACATTGTTAATGCTGTGAAAAGTGACTGATGATTCATTAATAATATTATCATTATCATTAATAATGTCAAAAATACACATTATCAATTAATTAGCCATGCTGCAATTAACCATACTGTACTACAAAAAGAACAGAGATAATCCTCAAAAAAGAAAGATTAAATAACTAGGCTTACTGTAATTGCACACAACTGGTTTAAACAGTCAAGTAGGCCCTTTCTCCATCCACACTAAGCCTTCTGTGCAAATTTCCATGCACACATGCATTGGCTAGTAATTTTACAATAGCGCAATGTCAATTATGGTTAAGTTAACACACTGTGATTCATGATGAGTAAATAAAGGTGAGATTACAAAGCATTTCCCAGCCTGTCTGCATGGAAAATGAACATAACCTGGGGTATTTTGGCTCGACCTTATCATTGTTGACATTAAAGCTAGATATATAATTATTAAAAAAAAAAAAAAAAAAAAATGTATAATACTCCTCAGACAAAGTCAAACATTTCTTTAATCTCAGTTCTCAATTAAATAAAAAACAAAAAAAGGAGTACACTTACAACTGGTTTGTTAAAAATATCTTTGGATACCATTAACGGTTTTTCTTTGGTGCATACATTTTGTTTGTTTTATTTCTTTATTTTTTTATTCATTTATTTTGTTGTCAAGTAAACACTGTACAACAAAAATGTACACTGAATTAGCATTTGTTCAGGTATTTCTCAGAGTTGAAGCTACATTGTAATGTCAGATGGCATGTACAGAGAGCATAAGTAGGTCAATATTGTCATGAATGTGCGTCATATCTGAATACATAAGAAAACAAACAAACAAACAAACAAACAAACAAGCATGGCGTTGATTTGAGCGCAGTTTGATAGGAGGAACAAAGACTGCTGCAATAACAATACCACAATAACAAAACTAAATGTGTATAAATGAACTTGACATAATGTATCCATGATCTCACAAGCTCCAGGTTGACTTCACCGCAAGTGTCAGCCTGGAAAAGCATGCTCTTGGTCCATGTGCTTGGTCTGATATAGACTGGAAGCTACGGGAGTGGTTTCAGTGTGATGTTAGCCCGTGATAGACGGTTATATACACATGATTCTTCCAACCACCTAGTATTGCTTTATAACAGTAACAATGGACGGCATCTCAGATGGTTCTGTGTAACAAACCATATGGCATGTCAGGTTAGTATCTTTACACCCACAGGGTCAAATCAATGATGAACTGAGCATGTGTGTTAAAGTCCTACTTATAAGTTTAGAATTTTCGCTAGAACACATTTCTCAATAGCTTGGTGATATTTGCTGAACTCTTCATACATTGAGCACACCGGCAGCATAGAGTATAAGGGTTCTGGCTGGATTATATATAATTGTTTTGGCACAAAATGCATTCAATGACTACATCTTTCAAATTTTCTGCGTTCTTTTCTCATTCAGATACAATCATCACCAAAAATTAGCCATATCGATCATTCAGGCAGGCAACTAAATCACTCCCGGTCACGCACAATCTAAATCATCAGCTGATTGCAATCATCTTATTGCCAGCTGATCTCATTGACCAGACTGTTCAGCTGATCACGGCAAAGTTCACTATTGGCCAAACTAGTCAGGGTGCTTATTTAAGCATCCTTAGCCTACACCCATTCTTTATGTTTCCTCCGCAAGCATTTTTGCAACCCACCACCACACCACCGTCTCCTTTCATGCTTCATACTCAATGTCACAGTGTTGTCATTGAGGCTTGATCTGTTGTGTGGGGGGGTCTTTTTGCTGCTCTCCCCCCCTTGGGCTTTCTATGTACGTGCATGTAAAGGGCAGGGAGCTCACAGAACAGAGCCTTGCCTCAAAATATAAATAACTTCATTCAATAAAATACTTATTTTCACTATAGTGGTCCTGACTCAACTCTATGTCTTTACAGCCAAATGTTAACCTACACCTTTCAAAACTGTTCAAAACATGTGATGAGAAGCCAAACACAGGGCTCAATACAGGCCGGTCACTGCAAAGGGTCGTTGTCCCCTACAGCAGACTCTGATCCGGCAAACCCACATTCGCACACACACATCCGCATGACCTGTGTGTGGTTTTTCCAGAGAAATGGGGCCGTGAGAGTGTGGATTTGTCAGCTTCACTCTCCCTTCACACCTCCGACATGGGGAATCGCTGTGATGAAAGTGACTGTGACTCTTGATGCCAACCCCCTCCTCTCACCCACCTCCCCTCTGTGTGTGTGGGGGGGGGGAGGGTGTTGGCGGGGCTGTCACCACGGGACGAGAGACGAAACAAGCAACATTGTTTGTTTCTCCGTGGAGTTACACAAGTTTGGCTACATATTGCATGAAGATGCCTCCCTGACAATGTTTGATCATGGAAACAATTGTCTTGCATTGTTTGCTGGCTAACGATCTCCCCGCGTGCCTCTGCCACATGTGTTCCATTAATAAAACATACATACGTGCGTAGGAGAGATGGGCGTGTGTGGGTGGGCAAGAGGGGGCGGGGGTTATTTAGACGGAGGGGGTGAAGGAGAGGCCGGTGACAACAACACCATATTCCAGAAGTTTTCATCTCAACTGCACTACTACCTATTATGGAGGTGGAATAATATATCTCTGCCTACTCTCTCTTGCTCTCGCTTAACGTAGATGTTTAATCTTCACACCGCTTGGCAGAGGGTGTTTTGATGCATTTGTGAGCTATTATAGAGATATGTGCATGTCTGCTCATATGCACCTATACTGTATGAGTCATGCCAGACTAACAGAGGGTTTTAGCCAAAGCCCAGTCTGGGTCTAGATTGCCTGTGGATTACAAAGGGCTCTTAGCTGAGTATTGCAACATTAGTTTGTGAACAGGGAGGGGCAGCAAAGATTAAACCATTGCTAGCAATACAGGGTAAGCCAAAGCTTTTGCAGTTTAACTCAACCTCTTATTTTCAAGGTAATGTGAAATGTTAGATCTCCTCATTGAGAACAGTGAAACCTGACAACAAATGTGTAAGTGTGTATTGCATATCTCACTTGTGTCACTATAGCAACAGTGACATCAAGGATACTGTATTTCAGAAGATGCAAAACAGCAGATAAGAATTCTACAACAAATGTATATGTTGGATACTATAATATTGGAGAATTTGCAAAAAGTGGAGCAGATGTAATCTTCTTTTATATAAATCATACCGTTTCCATAGTGTCCATCTGTCCCCTGCAGTCTCACACAATTAACAAAACCCTTGAATACGGTATTCAATAGCGATTAATCAAATATGAAGCAATATTTTTGGGAGAAATGTTGCATTGAAGGGGCACTCTTGCTGGCTACCTGGCTAGAGTGCTGGACAACCAGTGGGCTTGTTGTTTTGGATTCAAACTATTTGGAATTCTTGGTATTATGGAATTGTTTATGAAGAATCTACCCTAATAATATGGCAGTCAAAACATCAATCACTTCACTAGGAAGAACATTATGCTGAATTGCTGTGAGATTTGTTAGATTATGCTTGTGGTAATATCAAGGTAATATAGTGCAGTGGTCCTCAAACATGCTCCAACACACCTGATTCAAATGAATGGGCCATCATCCACCTCTGCAGACGGCTGATACTGATGCATTCATTTGAATCAAATGGGGATCTCAAACTTGGAGGGCAGTGGGTTGCCAGGACCAGGGATAAAGGCAGGGTTAGTAATTCTCCAGAACACTCGCTAACTTCGATTTCAATCAAAAACAAAATCGCACAGAGAACGGCAAGCTAGCGAAATGCGAGGAGATATTTGGTGAATTTGACAAACCGTGTCATTATCTTAAAAATAGCTTGTAATAGCTGACTATGCCTTTGACAACCACTATAGTGTTTTTTTTTCAGGAGATTGATTGGTCTTGTAAAGTTATCAGAGTAGACAAGTGAATAAAAACCTAATGGCTCTAATGGGAAATGCTGTTCTCAATTGCCTGAAGATTTTTTTTGGAAAGGAAAAGAGGGTTGTGGGATGTGTAATTGGTTCCTTCACTCCCATATGCCATGCCTGGCATCAACATTGGACTTTTGACTGTTGACAATTTACATTATTGTTTACATCAAACGATACAGTCATTACGTTGAGTTACTATAACGTAATTAAATAAACAAATGCTTTGGAGGCACATTTCAGGACGTCCTAGAACTTTATTTGAGCTTTTCATCACCTGAAAAGACAACAGTTCAGGAATTGTGGCATACACAGTTTTGTGGAAATCTACTGCAGTATATCGTATTACAATTCAGGTCAGATAATCCAATCAGACGTTAATGAAACATACGGTTACATTATTACAGTGTAGAGATGCTTCCCCTATTCCTACACACAGATGAAGACGAAGATGCTGGCATAGTATCCCAGATAAACATGCACATGCACAGACAGACAAACAAGCACGCACGCAAACTGCCAGTGACGGGAGGCTCCCGCGAGTTGCCGCTCGTGACGGCTTCTCCAAGTTTTCACTCCATAATGACTGCTTTGTTTCCCAGCTGCCGCGCTGGGTCCCATCTTCAAAGGAACACCGAAGAAAAGACAAGTCGCAGACGTCTTTATCGAAGATGGGAGGTGGGACTGGAGAAAAAGAATACTCACGAGTGTGGAAACAGAGTGAAAGAATAGGAAAAAAACAATAGACGTTGGAACAGCGAAGTGGAAGGAACAGTGTTAAGATGTGAGATGGGCGAGAGAACCTGATCAGACAGGAGAGGTATATGGTGGCTCCAGTGAGTACACCTAACAGCAAAACCCCTGTAAGCAGTTGACAATGTGTGTGTGTGTGTGTGTGTGTGTGTGATGGGGTGGTGCAATGCTACTTGATATACTATTAAAATGCTATTAACATTTTAACATAATAAAAAGTATTTCATGATATGTCGTATCATTATTTAGTATATTTATATTTCTGTAGTGTAGTGTTAGCTTTGCAGTAATACGCATCACTTGTGTATTATCCAGGGTGATGGCAGGCTAACAACACATGCGCTCTCCAACATGGGCGATGACCTTTCACCTTTCTGTTTGCTTTATGTTATGGTGGAGTCAAGTGCAAATTAAACACGTTTTTTTTTTGTTTTTTTTTCAGGAAACCTTATATCATTACAGATATAGTCAGCTATTGCAAGGTAAATGTAAGCTAATACTAATAACCAAATATCTCCTCGCATTTTGCTATCTTACCATTCACTGTGCATGTTGAAAAAATGATCTGATACTTCTACACAGCCCTGGCTCCGTAAATAGGAACATAAACAAAGTGGCGAACACCTCTCGCATATCAACAAAGCCGTAGCACTACGCTTTGCTCGACAATGCATTTCGACGTGTGATGCGCTGCCCCTGGAGGACCGCGGAGCAATACTGTTTTCATTTGAGCTTTGAGTTAGCAAGAATGACTGACCGTACCTTTAAGTACCTGCTTGTCAGATGTTACAGAACCTATAGGAGTGTTGTGTGTACATGCACATCTATATGAATAGTGCATGCAATACACTGCGTGCACAGTACTGTAAATGTATGTGTGGGAGAGAGAGAATGTGGGAATGCAAGCACACAGTTAAGCCTCTCCCCAGCATAGCCAGCGTACCCAATTAAATTGCAAACCTCAATTTGCATTCTCCTGCTGCATTTCTTGGCCAGGTCAGAGGAAGAGAGAGAGAGAGAGAGAGAGAGAGAGAGAGAGAGAGAGAGAGAGAGAGAGAGAGAGAGAGAGAGTTTGCACGTGGGAAAGCAGCAAGGAGAGGTTGAGAGCGCTGCCTTCTAATTAAAACTAAAAACATGGCTTTGGTCCGAAAGAACAGGGATTGGTTTTTCTCCTCAGGAACTATCTAGATCAGTGTGGTTTTAAAAGCAATGTTCAACAATGCAACCTGCACTGCACTGCTAAATAGGGCAGATTGAACTTAAACAAATGTCAAAAAGTATCTCTAACTTTACATGACAAGTGTATGCCAATATATATATTGCTATTTAATAGATATCCTTTAAAATTTAAAAAATTAAAAATCATTTAATTAAAATGGCTTTTTTAAAACATTGAAAACATACAAATACGGATGCAAACCAATATGTTCATAGGTCTTTAGTTTAACCGGTACTTAACGGTAACATCATTCCGTAACATAACTAAGGACTGCATAACTTCAAATCTCTTTGAAGTTATTTGTGATGTACTAAGGCCTCAAATGTCTAATAATCTAGACACATGATTTAAAGTAACTATATATGCCTTTCTGCCGCTAGATGTCATACAAGCATCTCAGACCAACACATGCTTTATGAGTCACACACACACACACACACACACACACACACACACACACATGCAAATGTGTATTCGGCCCAGGACGGTGTTTCTACACAGCCCTGGGTTTGTAAATGAGATGTCAAACAAAGTGGTGCAGACCGCACCAGACAATGTCCCCACATTGGCAGTGTGTCCAATTTGGGAGGCGGAGCTTCTGATAGAGCACCCTGTGGCTTTGAAGGACGAGGTGTTGTTGTTTTGATTTTAGTTCATATTTCCCCAGCATCCACATTATTATTGGTAAACATAATGTAGATCACCTGTGAGACAAAATAATCAATTGGACCTTACACTATTGGCCATAATTGCTTTTTTTAATTAGACATTTATTTTGTTTTTTGTATTTATATTTTTCTTGTGTGGTCCCTGATTAGCTCAGCAGTTACACTGATCAAATGCGCTTTCCCCTGTTTGACTTGTTGTGTTTTGTGTCTGAAAGCCATTGTCACTGCTATTATACTAATATAATGAGAAGACATCTGTGGGGATCTCAGGAGATGGCAACCCGTTATATGTCAAAATCAATTCTCTGTCTCTCTCTTGCTTTATGTGTGTTTACCCACTTTGTATGTGCAGCGTACCCCTTAAAAACACATTAACAGACTCCTCCCCCATCACTGTCATCTAATGTCAGGAAAGAGTTTGCTTTAGTGTGTGTGTGTGTGGGCGTGCGTGTGTGTGTGTGTGTGTGTGTGTATGTGTGTGTGTGTAAAGCGGCTGTGTGTTGTAAGAAGCCGCAGTGCTGTATTATTTATCAGTCGGGGGAGAGGTGTGTTTCTCGTCTCTCACTCACTTATGTGCGCTGATTGTCTCGGCTAATTTCTATTTGTTCATGCAGGTAGGACGCAAAGGCAGCTGCTCTCATTTGCATGCTCACATCCCAGCAGTGAAGAGACACTGTGGTGGAGAGGAGAGGAGAGGAGGAGTTTGACAACTGAAATAGAAGGCTGAGCCACAACATTCTCATTTGCACATTTTATATTTTCATTTTTGTAAACACCAACTGTCTTACCACTACACACACACACACGCACGCACGCACGCACGCACGCACGCACGCACGCACGCACGCACGCACGCACGCACGCACGCCTTATCCCAGCATTGGTCTATCTCCTTCTCTAGCAGCACACACTCGTAAACACATGGTAGACCCAATATTGTTTGTGTTGTACACTCCCTCAACACTAATTGCTGTAGCGTCTTTCTTACAGTATAATCTTATCTTGGTTTGTTGCTGTCCCTGTGTACATGGTGTATCTGTTTCTCGTGAAGCCGTTTGCAAATTCTACACCAATACTACTATGAAACCAAAGCAATATGAAATGCAGGCAGCAAAACAGAGAAGCAAAAACATATTCCATTGAGCACTACAGTATCAAGTCACCATGGGCCACAAAACATATCAAGGTTATTATTGAGTCTACCACAAGATCCTGCATTAACCGTACTAACTGGATTTGGTACATAAGGGAATCAATTGTACTTTTTCTGCCAGCTGATTGGTTCAAGTACTTCTACTGGTCTGTAGTCCTGAACATAACCTGCCCCAGAGCAGGTTACCATGGCGATGTATGCCAGTAAAAAATAAAAAACCCTGTTCCACAGCTGTGACAGAGAAAGCCTGAACAAATGCTGAAGTGAAGAGTGAGTAAAGAATATAGGAGCAGATGTGCAGCCTGTGACTACGCAATAAAAACATGTCATGTGCTATTCAGTATATATTAACATTCTGTTTCATATTAACTGATTGTAAATTAACATCAGGTTTAATAATCCAGCAAGTTACCCATGAAGCCGACACAATATTCCTTTTATTGGCTTACATTTCATTTAATAATGGTGTCCTGTGGTGTTGAGACTTACATTATTAAATAATATTCAAAGCCAAGGCCTTTCAGTATGTAATTAAAGATGATCAATTGTAATTATTTTAAAATGAAAGTGTGTGTCACAAGAACAAATACTGTAGCTAATGTATTGTAAAACAGGGGATTTATTGAAGATGTCCATTCTTTGTTGAGTTCTGATAGCGATTGAACGTTACGCATGTTGTTGTACGAACACACTTAACACTTCACAAGTAAGAGAATATGCAAATATGTTCCATCCTTAAAGAAGCTTCTTGAAGGCTTCACCCAGGTTCACAGCACAATAGTGTGTGTGTGTGTGTGTGTGTGTGTGTGTGTGTATGTGTGTGTGTGTGTGCGTGTGCGTGTGTGTGGAGGATGGGGTGACTGAGTGCAAGTGCGTCATATACTGCTCAGTGTTCTCTGGAGTAATAAGAAGAGTCTCCATGCATGCGTGTGTGTGTGTGTGTGTGTGTGTGTGTGTATGCATGCTTGTGTATACGCGTGTCTGTGTGTGAGTATGCATGCTTGTGTATGCGTGTGCATGTGTGTGTGTGCATGCGTGTATGTGTGTGTGTGTGTGTGCATGCTTGTGTATGTGCGTGCATGTGTGTGAGTATGCATGCGTGTGTATGTGTGTGCATGTGTGTGAGTATGCATGCATGTGTATGTGTGTGCATGTGTGTGAGTATGCATGCGTGTATGCTCATGTTCGTAAACTTAAGGTAACAAATCTGCTTTGACTTTACGCATCACCTCAGCCACTGTGTTAAAACCCATTCAGGTGTCGGAAATAGCCAATGTGTTGTGCTACTGGATCAACTCTATCTGTCAGGCGCGTCCATGTGTGTTACGACCCAGTGGTTACGACACTGGCTGATGTGTGATGGCAGGCCTATAGACACACTGTATAATGGCTTCCTTACACACACACACACACACCCACACACGCACACAGACACACACATGCGCACACACATTGCTGTAGTGCAGCTAATGAAGGCACATAAACCTAGCCCACTCAGTAATCAATTATTTAAACTATACTTTGTAACCTCTTCAGCTCACTCCACAATCAATTCTCTAAAAGTATACACTTGTGTACAAGAAACACATGTATACACTCTCACATGTACAGTAGATACATATACGCACACACACGCACGCACACACACGCAGCCTTGGCCAAAGCCCTGTGTGGCTGTAAATCGTCTTTTATGAGGGGGGACTTGATGAAACCATTTCCCTGGACACCTTGTTTCCTGGCTTATAGCAGGTTGTTGGTTTATGTCTCTACAGCCCGCTGGCTTTTATGTTGCGTCCCTGCGCCCTGCTCCATGTTAGCGACAAGGCCTGGATAGAAGAACGCTGCCTCTCACCGTCTTCTTATAATTACTCCCTTATGGGTGCTGCTGTCCCCTTCTATGTCTCCTCTGCCCCTGCTTGTCTCCTCTCAGCCGAGTGCCCTGGCCGCCATCTTGTGCAATTTGTATATGGTCCCCCTCACCGGTCGCTCACATCAGCTGATACGGCAATGCGGAGCCGAAACTAGCTAAACGCTCAAGGATTCAGCTATAGTTCTGTTTTTTTTTCTCTTCTCTATCCTACTCCTCTCTCCCTCTGAGTCGCCCCCCTGTTCTCCAGCGCTCCCCCAACCCCCTTCTAATCTGTGAAGTGGGAGGTGGAGAAAGAACGAGCCCAGGGAGAAAGCAAGCGGGGCGGAGAGAGAGATAACGGGGTGGAGGTGTGGGAAGGGGGGGTGATGGGGGTCGCTTTGCTGTGGTAAGACTAAGCAGAGCGGTTATTACTGTGCATGAATGAGGCATATTTGGAGATGAAGCGTGCGCGTGTGTGTGTGTGTGTGTGTGCGTGTGTGTGTGTGTGTGTGTGTGTGTGTGTGCACATATTAGAAGGGAGGTTCGAGCTAAAATTAGAAGCAAGGGAAGAAACGGAGGGGTTGGTGAATGAAGACAGGGACAGGCAGCGAACGAGAGCAGGACTGAGGAGACACGCAGATGACAGAGAAGAGACCTTCCAGATTCTAATTCACCAGCAGCTCCTCCTGACATTGACCCAGGGGGGTGAAATAATGGCATGAGCTGTGCTGCTCCTTAACATGTAACTATCTCTCTGTCTCTCCCCCTCTCTCTCCCCCTCTCTCTCTCTCTCTCTCTCTCTCTCTATCTCTCTCTATCTCAGCCCGCTTTCACACCCTGCGAAAGAGAATGAGAGAGAGAGAGAGAGAGAGAGAGAGAGAGAGAGAGAGAGAGAGGTTTTTAGATGGGACTGTGATCGGGGGAGAAGGGGGGTGTGGGGGGGGTGTGGTGAGTGGGAGGATGAGAGAGGC
>JAODLL010003806.1:0-11516 GCA_026546735.1 Forbesichthys agassizii
AACTACTGACAAATGTACTACATGTAAGTCGCTTTGGATGAAAGCATCTGCCAAATGCCGTAAATGTAAATGTAAATTCAATAATCCTTTTATGATAAAATCCTACATTTAGTTTTTTTCCTGCTAATGTTTTATTGAAAAAATATTGCAGTCCAGTAAAGGGAGGTACATGGGCTTGTAAAATAATTTAAATGTCCACACATGAAAAAATATCACCCTTAAAGCAACAACCAGTTCCTTCCACAGTCTTGGGTGAAACCTAAGGATTATCATTACACTTTGGCATTTGAGTCCGTTTAGGAACATTCTGCTTAACTGTCTTGTGGGTTTTTTCGTTTTTTTTGCATTAGAACTCTAAAATAAAAATAAATTGACATGTCATGACTTGAATTCAGACAAACATGTTTGGAGAAGCACCCTGGCCTGACCTTCTGGTTGAGGTGCTTGTGGATCATGTAGAAGATCTCCACGTAGATGAGAAGCATTAGCGCCAGTGGAAGGAGCACCCAGCCAAAGAAGTTGAAGTACACCATGTATTTCATGCTGATGACGTTCTCGAACCGGCAGGTCACCACCAGGTCCTCGGTCACCAGGGAACCGTTGTCACGGAGACGCTGCAGGTTGTTCCAGCCCAGCATAGGCGTGAGGCCCACCGTCATGGCAACCAGCCAGCACGCCACCACCGCCGTGCCCGTGCGCCGCGGCGTCACCACCTGCTTGTAGCTATGGCAACAACATATATGTATACGCTTTTAAAAATAACAACACCTAAACACAAATATTTTTAAGCAAGATTGTCATTAGCATTTTAAGGTTGCTGTGTTTCTTTTTTTTTTTGTATTGTATTTTTGTTATATTTGTTTTATTTATTAAAGAAATATTACTTTCTTACTTAGGTAGGATTTTTAAAATTCAAAATATATAATTTTTTTAACATGGTGTCTACGTCTGACACGACTCCAGAATAATGTTCTTGTCAAAGTGCATGTGAATCATCTATTTGTTTAATTTGGAATCGTCAAATGCTATCTATAACATATTTTCAGTAGTTCACATACTGCCCAAGTAAGAATATACTTTTCTGATGAATTTCATTGCAATGTTACTGGAAAACGATTGCGTTGTTTTCCTCCGTAGAAGCCTACAGTGCTGCCTGAGCATGTTACATTCCTCTACCATGCCTCAGCGTTTACTGGACTGTTGAGTAAACCCAATTTACATATTCTCCCACTCTCTATATTATTATAGTTTAGGAACATTGAAGATGAGTCTTTTAATGTTTGAATGTGAGATGACCCATAGCTCTCTGGCTATAAAAACAACTAGTTCTGTCACTCGCATTACACATGCACAAACACGCTCGCTTGACAAACATCCCCTCTTCTTCGATTCTTGACTCCTTTCCTTTGAGCGAGTCAAGGTGAAAGGGACATAGGGGAATTTGGCAATTTACAAACTCCTTCCCAGACCAGGAAAGATGTCCAGTACAGTAGTCTGCTGAATTAATCATTGTTGATTCTACATCCTGCTCCCTCTCGCAAGCATTTTGTAGATCGCTGTACACACGCCCTTGTTTGAGAAGCAGTAGAAATCTCACATTAGTAGTAGTCATCTTCTCACATGTTGAAACAGTTATTCATATCTGACAGCTTTTGATGATGAAGTGCAAAATTGACAGAAGTGCACATTTTTGCACATTTTTTACTGTGTTTATGTAGTGCAACGATGCCATTGAGTCATAATTCCAGTGAAAACCAGTTAAGTTCCAGTAAAAACCACAAGTCATTCAATATTACAGCCAGCATTTACAGAGTTGCAGTCAATGCTGTTGTTTTTATCAAATAGTTTAATCCCAGACGGTCTGGGATTAAACTACATGTATCAATGGGCCAGACCCATTGAGTTCAGCCAGTGAAACCTAGTCTTAGAAGACCAAAATAAACACAAACGCTAAGGCAGGCCATATGCCTGGCATCGTTATGGCTATAGGGATGTCATGTTTCAGACAAAACACCTATATTGTTGTAGCTGCCTTACAAAACATATGTAAAACCACATAAATAAAAGTAACTTCAGTTGTTATTTATTTATTTATTTATTTGGCTTTGTCAGAAGTGGACTCAATTTCTCTCTTGCATCATAATGTAAGATAATTAATTTAGGTTAATAGGATAGCCATTAATTGTGCAAAACAGAAAATATATTTCCAGCATGGCTCTGACTAAAATATACAGGTTGAAACAATCAACCTTCTTTTTTTGTCATTAGCTTTACATTTCTCATGTATTGGACTAAAATATACTTATTTTATGGGTTTAAAGGTTTAAAAGCCATAGTTTTAACCAATTGTCTACAACTTCAGTTAATAATTAACCCATGCTAATTTCTGGATTTTCTATTTCCTTACTATATCAATGCAATATCTCTGATAAGATGGCTCATGGCTATATGATAAAGGATGTTGTGTAAGATTTGCTCTGACTTGTTTCTGAGTCTGAGTCTTCTTGTTTGCTTTACTGTGTGTTTAAGATTAAACATAAATTCCCATTTACTGTAAAAGGCCTACACATTAACATTGCCCATGCATTGTTGTAGCCTATTAACAGAGTCATTTCATGTATTAAGCAATTATTTAGAAAGATGCTGGCTGTTATGAGGGAGGACGCTTGTGGAACAATAATTAAAAGTCTGGAACAGTCTGGGTGTCTGTCTGCAGACTAGATAACTCTCACAGCACACGTCTGCCATGTCTGGGACAACTCTGCGTGTAGGCTTAGCTCTCAGATGACCGATGGTCTACTCGGAATGAGAAAAGCTTCTCATGAATGACCTTGTCTTTTACCCAAATTGTATTTTAGCCTATACGTAACTATGGCGCCAAATAAGATATGATGGCTTTTGAGTGGTCGGGGAGATGGCAAAGCTAAAAAATGCGAATACCTTAACCTACCTCACCGGTATTTTCACTCTTAGGTATCGGTCGATGGCGATTGCCAGCAACGCCAGAATGGAACTTTGCGTCAACACCAGCACGGTGCAAACACCCAACAGACAGCTGTAGAAGTGTGTCTGGGGTCCTATACTGATGGTGATGGCGAGGGGGATGGCCAACGTGCCCACCGCAATGTCAGCAAAGGCCAGCGACACGATCAAACAGAAAGTGGTGTCTCTCAGGGAACGGTTGATGCGCACAGCCCAGACCACCATAACGTTCCCAACGACAGATGACAAGGCGATCACCACCTCCATGCCGACGTAAAAGGCTTGCAAGGCGATCAGATCAGAAGGCATCGTCCCAGATGTTTGATGACCGTAGCCTATCCTCGCGTACGATGAACCAAATCGTAAAAATGTATCTTATTTCTCTATAACGTTCACATATTTATATCCTGCTGTGGTACCGTGTCCTTTCGGCCATAATTGCTTGTTCAAGTCATAATTATGTATCTTAAGCAGACAGAGATGTATAACTTGTCCCGAGACCGACCGCCGAAAACAATGAGTCAGCCATGCAGCCTACATAAACTAGATCAGCAGTGCCTCTATTAGAGCTTCGGACACTTCTCCTAGACAGCGGTCGCAAAGTTAAACAAAACAGAAACCAATCTTGCGTTCTCCTGATGGCACAGGCTATATAGACTAATTTGGATTTCGTTTTTGTTTATCAGTCATCATCCGTCCTTTGGGATCTATAGCCTTGATTGTATTTTCTGTCCTCCAACGAGAGGGATGCAGGGTATCTGCCGAGGTATTATTTAGGGATCTTAACGGTCCGTTTTCTGAACGTGTGGCAAGTGTCCATAGAAGAAAAAAAACATCCAGTCAGTGGAACAGAGAAGCAGTAGCCCGTTGTCCAATGAAACGGAGACAACATTCTTTAAACTACTAGTCTGATGAATGAGTAGTCAATGTAATGGTCACATCCCAGCAGCGTATAGATAATACACTGCAAATCAGAATGTATTATTTATTTATTTATTTATTTATAGTCACTTGCATTTTAATAGGCTATATATTTTAGCCTATATGCTTGTATAGCCTAATTTACATGGTCATAACCTAACACAAATGCATTATTTACAAATAAATATATGTGATTTTATTGAAAATACAATTTACTGAGAGCATGTGGTAAAACATTGTAGATGTATACAGTATATCACACTATTTCACCTGATAGAAGATGCACAATCCGGAGTGATGTAAAGGAAGCCTCGAAAAGAGAAAAAGTATAAGCCAACTCAAACATACTGTGTTTCACAACAAAGTGTGTGAAACGTAGTGTGTTTCTGTGTATTGCACTTCATAATTCGTAAAGCATGATTATAGCCTATACATTCATCCCCATAAGGGCTATAGAAAAACACGACTTGACATTTAAAGAAATAAATATTTTTCTGGGGGTCAAGGTATTTTGGCCTGTAACTGTAACTGCAGCACAATAATTCATTACTTGTTTACCTCCCAGAAACCCAGTGTTTGCTTTCATCATGAATATGGGAGAGCCCCCAAGCATGTTAGATATGGGACCCTCCCTATTTAGCAGTGGCTTGTTTGTGATACAGTGATATATTTTTCAGAGCTGACTGATTAGGTACTGATACATAGCCTGGTGTAGCCTGACCCAATATTCACTTTGTGAATATGGTCTGGCCACACTCAATTTGGAAGTATTATCAGTTGTTGCCTTCTGCTGGGCATAGACCGCTGGTTCATTTTGAAACTATTGGACAGCATTTAACCAATTGGCGTTGCTACAGATGTTTTGATCACCTCATCTAGCTCTACCACTATATAGAAACACGCTTGACTTCAACGTCATCTCACTTACCCACCCTGATTTAAAAAAAATGAGCTGTGAACAATAGTAGGGCGGAGCCAGGCTATACATATTACAAAAAAATATGTTGTAATATTTGTTGAGGGGTTGAGATGATTAATAGTTTTTGTTTGAATTTTATAAAATGCCCAACAACGTGGATCTTTTGGTTAGGGAGATGATTGATAACGTGATTTTACATTTGCATATGTTTTCAACATAGGCTGAGTTCCGATCGCCTGGTAGTTCTCTATGATTATATACCTGTGCAGTGCGTATGGGAGCAGGGGATACAGCTTTCGATCGGAACGCAGCCCTAGATGATGATTTTATAAAATGGAGCAAAGCAAACGCAAAGGTTTGTGTTTCTGCTTTGGAGCTGTGATGGGGTGTTGGGACAGGTCGGAAGTAGCTGCAGGTAAGTCAGGCTTTGATTGCATTGTATTGTTGGTTACAAGTTAAGGCCTATATAATTTAAATAATGGACTGGATTACCTGGTTTTAACATAAGTAAAGATGTTTTGAGATTGTCCAGTGTTTCTGCTCCTTAAATCTAGAGATCTAGATTAAAAAAAGAACAGAAAGGTAAGACTTTGAAAATTAACAACCCCCCCTCCCTCCCTCTGCCTCTGCGAAGCACCAAATCTGTTGTAGCGGTTCGTGCATTCATGTGATTTACTGCAAAGGTATATAGCTTCACTGGACCAATCAGTGAAAAAAGGCTCTGATTGGTCAGAGTTACGTTGGGTGCCAACATCCAAATGGTCTTGTATAGATGCAGGGGTTATTAACCCACAATAGATATTCTCAAAGAGCATTTCACTCACAAATAGCTGATGGATGTCTTTGTATTTGGCATTTCTAACAATTTACATGTCAATTTATAGCTCTTAAAGGTCAGTCATTCTGGAGAAAGCTTGTTAATATTTGAACTCAATCTCAAAACCACAAAACCCCCCTTTCAATGCCATATGGTGCTCCATCAGAAGCTCTGCCCCACACATAGGAAAGGCAAGTCTGGGGTATTGTTGTTGTGTTCCCAATTACAGAGGCAAGGCTATGTAGCAACACCTGATTGTTTTTCAGCGCGCAGAACGGGTAGTGGGACCGTGAGTAGATATCTGCTGAACTTGACAAAGTGGATTCGAATGAAACCAATTGAATGTACTGTACCTGAAATTACTTCTTAATATATTGCCCCAAAACACATATTCCCCAGATCACTGTTTCTATCTGAGTCGTCCTGGACAACCATCTATTCTGTGCAGCTGTGACGGAGATTGTCTGTCCCCCTCAGAGCCACTCTACAAGGCAGGCTAAACCCCACGGTCTCTAGCCTGCATCACCAAAGCGTCCTATGAGGTGTCGGAGAGTGAGGAACATCAGAAGTATAGGGCCTCACCAAAGAAGCGGCGCATCTCTTGGTCCTAGCTGTAGTGATACTGCAACTCGTTGCTCGCTGGACTACCTACTTCTGCAACGAAATCCTTGGTTCAAAATGCCTCAGCCTGTTATTCAACCAACCAAAATTTGCCCACGTAACCCAGTTCTTCCAAGACCTTCACTGGCTCCACAACGTGGCCCGTGGCCGATTCAAAACACTTGTGTTGGCCTACTGCCCCGCCCTACCTCCAAGCAATGGTCTGGTTCCAGACCCCAGAGCATTACGATCTAACACATCGGTTGGCCGGCTGGCACCACCGTTGTTATAGGGCACATGTGCTTCCAGCCCAATCTTCTGCCCACATCTTCAGAATTCACCTTGATACTCCCTTAGCCACTGATATCTCTCTCTCTCTCTCTCTCTCTCTCTCTCTCTCTCTCTCTCTCTCTCTCCTGCCTTCATTTATTTCTAAGAATATTATCACTATGTTGGTACTTAGGCTTAATTATTTCCAGGAATTGCTTGGTATAAATGTATAACTTAGTTAGCCTGATGACATGGTGCTGTCATTATCCTAACAGAACGTTGGTGCTTACAGCTGGTGTGTATGAACTGTACTATTGCTAAACGCTTAAATGTAAATGTAGAGAGAGACTAAGCCAGTGCGAGAAAAAAGAGAAAAAAATGATGAATATATTACATATTTTTCACAAATAAAACTCGAAACAGCAGTACTAAAATATTAAATAGGCAGTGGAAAACGTAAATCATTTAAATTTATATTAAGCTCAGCTTGGGAACAAGTGTCAGATATACTGTCCGCTGTGTAACTAGTGAAAAGCTTCTTCACCCTCAACTTTCAGCTAACCGGCCCCAAATGACCTTCGCCGGGGGAAAAGATTAATATATACACCTTCTCTTTCACCTACATACAAAGGCTCTTCCTTCATTGGGATTCCTGTGGTCTCCAGTGTCTTCCTTCACACATCGTTTCTTAGTTTTGACCATAATTCTTCTCTCCAGTATGTCATCACCTCCCTGACCTGATCACTCCCTGAAAAATACCCAGACACTGGAATCAGCATTTGCACCATTGGATGTCTCACAGCAGCAAGGGTGAATGCACATCTGAAGGATGTTGTGTTTGAAGAACGCACAGACTCACTCATATATATTACCCACTGTCCTTTGTTTTCTCTAGATACAAACACCACACCCTGTGTCTTTTGCCAAGTCATCGTCTCTCACAGATTTACACGGCCACATGTAATACCACAAAACCCTATACAGTCAAGGTCAACAGCAATAGAGAGTCGTTTTCAATTAAATTCGGTGGGTACTTAATTGCAGAGCATCCTACTTCATTTCAATAAGAACGACCCCCATGCACACTCATGACTGGATTGACCCGTCGACAGAAAGACTAGAGAAGGACACAGGCTTACAATTGCTTGATGAATGCAAACAACCAAATTACACAGATGGCAACATGTTCATCTCGACCAGCAGTCTTCAAATCTACTCGAGTCGACCAAGATGAAGTCTTGCCCTTTTTCATTACCCAATTTATTTATGGCTTTTGTATACCTTATTATATTTTTGTTTTTCTTACTAAATATAGTGCAATCAACACGATGTTGCCTATTGCACATACATGATGTTACTTTATGTTATCCATTTTTTGGGATTTGTACATTCTGTACATTCTGTAGCTTCTGATAGTGTTTGATAGTCCACACCAACATTGATATAAGCATGAAATAATATTTTGTTAACAGTACGTGCTGAACAGAACACCGGAACATTATTCTTTTTTTTCTTTTTCTGTCATACATAGATTTCCGTTGTTTCTCAAAAACACGTATAACCTTGTATGATCACCATCTCATATGTATTATCGATTACAGTGATGTTACATTTAGGAATACTAATGGTAATAAATTGTAACGTTTACCATAAATCTTGATAAAACATGGGCATATACTGTACTACCAGAAGAGATGGCAACCGGCTTTACAGACGTTCCAAGTATGTTTTTGAGAAACCGTGAAAGTAAATGGTAACTGAAAAACAATATGTTCATTTCCACCTGCAACGTCAGGATAGTTTGGCCATCCTGTTATTGCAAGCTATACATGTTCTATGTCATGTGTGGGTCATCACCCTTGCTGAGTGGGTGAGCTAAAGGCCGTATGCTTGCGGAGTCACTACACATCTTACAAAAGAGACTGAAGACGCACCACCTTTGGTACATCAGCCATCTACTAACATAGGATCATAGAAAATAGGCCATCATTGGATACTATAGCTCCAAAGGTGGGGATCCCAGTCTATTTGGGAAACATGAAGCTAGTATATTGCACAGAACTGTATTTTGTGGATATATTATAGGTATTTATATTATTTATTGTATGCTTTACATCAGTGGTTCCCAACCAGGGGTACATGTACCCCTAGGGGCACTTGAGCAGCTTACAGCGGGTACGTGGAAAGATTGGAGGTCACAAATTATTTACAAAATCATACAAATGGCGATTGCTACAGTAAAATATATGTAAAGGCTGGGTACGCACCCCACAACTACTGTATAATTCTCCAGGCTAAATGTCAATTGTTAGACTACTCTGAAGTTCACATGCACATCAAAACTGCACACAATTAAATCAGATAGCTAACACGTGGACATGTGAATTCATCCACTCACAAATATGGGAGTACTATTGCCATGGCAGAACAGCTCAAGGGGTACATCAGATAAACAAGGTTGGGAACAACTGCTTTACATGATGTATACGCATTTGTTGCATTTGCTCCACTCTAACGTCAGGTTAGAGATGCATCACATAAATCAGTTCTGCATTGTTTTATCTTATAAATCCACCCAACACAATCATCAAGAGAACATCTATTGAAATTGTGTGTTTGGCCAAATTCCACATGCATCCCTTGTTAATTATTTCTACGGAAACTCATTACATTTCCAGATGTGCGCTTTTGGTAACACTGTATAGGGACCTGCTAGTGACTGGAACTCAACCAAGGGATAAGAATCCTTCAACTCAATGAGATGTGTGTCTTTGAGTACGTGTCCTATTGGTGATCTGGAAAATCTTCTTTAATCTGATAATAAAAATATAATATTCTTAACATGGATATTTGTTTCTGGTTGTAACAATCAACAGACTTATTTTCATTATTTCAATTTGAACTTTAATGCTTTCCCACCCTCCCACACATGGAATGGCCAGAGCATTTCTATGAGAGGTGCAAATGAGGCATCTTTTATCGGCATCATCAATATATATTTATATTAGGCATTTAATGATCATTTGTTATGGTTGGCAAATAATGATGTCTAAACACAGGCCCCAGTCTCCCTCCCTACACAGATAATTAATAAGAATTCCATTACTGTGTGTGTGTGTGTGTGTGTGTGTGTGTGTGTGTGTGTGTGTGTGTGTGTGTGTGTGTGTGTGCAAGCAGAGTAAATGCACACGAGTCATTTCTATTTGTTAATATATTTTTATGTTGTTTATGTAAGGGTCACACACACAGTACATAGTCTGGAAGTGATACATAGGGCATCCCCAGATGCAAATTGCTGCCATATTAATATCTGTCCTTTCAGTGGATTTGAATTTCTCTCATTATACTGGGCAGCTATTCTTGTTAGCATCTCAGTTCATGGCAGAACACCAAGCCTTGTTTGTTAATCGCCAGAGCAGTCATCGCTGTGCCAATTTACTGAGGAATGATATTTCCTCTTCACATTATGGTACGGAAATAACAACAAACGCTTGTTTTGAATTCTGTTGTACGAGCATGAAAGTCTAATATTTGACCCACATGTATAATGTATCTAAAATATTATAGAATTTTGCTTCAGAAAATCTGGTTCTGATTTCAAACACAGACTCTCTGTAAAGCCAGCTGTCTCACGAGAATGGAATTACCCTGAAACTATGCTGAGGCTATTGCATCACATAATAGAATTATTTTTTATGTTCTCAGCAGTCACTATAGTTCTATGGCGGAAACATATGTCTAGAGACCGTATTTAAATGACAACCTACAATATGTTAATGTACACTATGCATATACATTTAGTTCCAGTTCACATATTAAACATTTGCACTCAGAGCAGCTCCGGAGCCTTACAGCTTAGTCCAGTGGTTCTCAAACTAAGGGTCAGGACCCCCCGGGGGGTCGCAAGACACAAAGGAGGGGATCACAAGATGATTTTAAGAAATTAAATAATTTAAAATGATTAAAATGGAATAGTTTAGCCATAATTATTATTAGTACTACAGTTTATACATTACTTTGATGTATTCGACTACTAGTCTGTATTAAAATACGATTAAATAATAATATATCTGTTATTCTTCTACCACCTCTGGGGATGGCAGTTAGGGCAGGGGTTCTCAAACTTTTCAGCTCGCAACCCCCCAAAATAACAGTGCCAGAGACTCGAGACCCCCACTATCCCCAGAGGTGGTAGAATAACAGCCATGTTATTTGATAGTATTTTAATACAGGCTAGTAGCAGAATACATCAAAGCAATGTATAAACTGTACTACTACTAACAATTATGGCTAAACTATGCCATTTTAATCATTTTAAAATGTCCATTTCAGAAATGTAATTTCTGCTAATCGTCTTGTGACCCTCTCCTATGTGTCTCGCGACCCCCGGTTTGAAAACCACTGAGTTACGGTAAGGTGTCTTGCTCAGGGACACTTTAGTGGGATTCAAACCAGCGACTTCTTGATCAACTATTGTCCTTCTCTACCCACATGCCTCCCACTGAAGAAGATTATATATGAAGAGAACGTTCTCTGCATACCGGAATGATTCTTTGTACCTTGAGGATTCTCAACGTATTATAAATGTGGGTTATCCACTGTCCCACAGAAGAGAAGATGCTGACATTAAGGCCCATGGCTCCAAAATGAGATGAAATAACTGCAGCATCCTTCCAGCTATAATCTGCATCTAACATCTTTGTTGTTTTTACGTTGTTGCACAAGCTGATGGGAAAGTCCATTTCACGCTGTGACGGATGTTTAGGCCGAACATCTTACACTGTGGGATAGAACTATAGGGACACAATCTACTGGCTGGTACCACACTGGTTGTTTTGATTGCATCAGTTCCAGAAGTCCTTGTATCATTGCCAAATAGAGTCAGTAATTTTGTGCTGTGGCATGGATGATAGTGATGCAATAACGTCTGTAACACTGGTTCTCATAGAACCGAAGAACTCCCCTGTCCAATAGCTCTCTGATTATCTTGTTATTCTTATTATATAT
>JAODLL010003809.1:0-11512 GCA_026546735.1 Forbesichthys agassizii
AAGTAGAAGTAAAAGTACTGTTACCTTCAAGTAATAATGACTCAAGTAGAAGTAAAAGTACTGTTACCTTCAAGTAATAATAACAAGTAGAAGTAAAAGTACTGTTACATTCAAGTAATAATAACAAGTAGAAGTAAAAGTACTGTTACCTTCAAGTAAAAACTCAAGTAGAAGTCAAACTACTCTTAGAAGTACATTTTCTTCAAAAAGTCACTCAAATTAATTTAACGGAGTGTAGCGCACTACTACCCACCTCTGAGAACAAATAAATAACCCTAACCAAAACCAGACTGTGAACTAACCCTAAACCGCAGTGTGTGAACTAACCCTAAACCACAGTGTGAACTAACCCTAAACCGCAGTGTGAACTAACCCTAAACCACAGTGTGTGAACTTAAAACCAGAGCAAACCAGAGACTTTAGTTAAACACATCTTAAAGCTTTGTGCTACAGATACTTTAGTTCCACTATTTTAACTCACTGGTCTTTTAAACTGCATACTTGTCTTGTTTGTGTATTTTATCTTAAGCTTTAATCACCACGTCTTTAATAGTTGTGGTGGTATTTTATTTAATCAATAGGAATAAGAATATAAAGCTCAACAAGAAAGTGTCTTTGAACAGGAAGGAACTGAAAATTAGGAGGAACATAACCTATAAACACATTACTTTTATAATAAATTGTATAGTCAATTTAATTGTATATAGTTATCATAGGTACAGTAGTTCATGCTTATTAAAATAAATGTGCATGTGTGTAGCTTACATTTTGCATGTCTATGTGTTAGACATTGTTTCCTGCTGGAGCAATACACACCCAAGCTATACAAATAAAATAATGACTAAGCACTTTGCAAGCACTTTAAGAACAAATCATTTGGAATTTGTAACCTATTCTCTATAACCGTTCATTGGGAGATTGATTTAGTTTTATCTTAATTTTACCATTTTGAATAATACTTGTAAATGGGAAATGTGGGTACATTTTATTTCAGCAGAATTATTTATTATAAACATTGAACAACTATGTACAACTATATACAAACTATGACAATTTAAATGTAATAGACATGTATCATTCAATAAAGTTTTACTAAACACTGTCTTCCTGAAAAGTGTACAGTTCTATGAGCCCAACAATGCAGTTCTAGAAACTGTAGTCAATCTCTACCTAGGGCAAAGGGTTACTTATAGAAGAAATGATCAGATTATAGATATTAGCAGACATTATCTTAACCACAGAAGTAATGTAGGCGATTAGCTATGAAGATCAAATTATGCAGTCTATTGGCGTGTTAACCCTTATGATATGATGCTGTTTGCTTAGAATTGCTGGTGTATGACCAGAGCCCTATTTCAGAAAGTGGGTTTAAGAAACTCTTAATATGTTCCTGTGGGGCATGTTGCATGAAGCCTCAGTTTGACTTCGCCACAAAAATCAGTCTGGAGAGCTTGTAAATTGTTGCGATTCAGGCCGGTAAACCTAGTATGTGGCCAATTAGCATTGTAGTGTTAGCTGCCGGTGAGGTTTAGGTGTGATGAAGGAGACTTAAAACTTGAAAAAAACAATAGTGGACCCTACTGAGGCTAACGTGGTAGATGATGCAATATAGCATCAGTTTAATTTGAATATCAGATACAGGCTTTCATCAATGTTTTCACTCTTCTCCCAATTTACTGGATTTAACAGGCTTTGCTGGGTCACAGGTTTGTACAATCACCTGCCAAGTATATTCTTGAAGCTTCAGTTTCAATGGAAGGCTCGCCAGATGGATGTGTAAGACACAGATGTCTGGCATGTCAGGATGGCTGCGTCCTAATTCCCATCCCTTAGCGCTAAACCTCATTCCTGACTCTTAAGTCTCCAGATGGTCCCTCAAAACTCAATTTTAAAGGTTGTCCCTCTAATTTGGCAAGTGGACTAGACCAGCTAAAATAAGTTAACTTAATTCTTTAATATAAACACCAAAGACGTGTAATATGCAAGTGTATGAAACGTCAAAAATGTTGTAGCCAACATTTGCGTTCATACAAACTAGAAGTCTGTGAACAAAGTCAGATAAATTGGCGTGGCGACTGACAATATTTAGAAAAGAGTGAAATGAAAATTGTCTCATTATGGGATGTCAGACAGCTGCTTAACATGATGCATGTACACTGTGTTCCTGTGTAATGAACCCAGTGTTTCCTTAGCCTATTTACAGTCAGTGGGTTTCCCCCGTTACTCTGCCTGCCCCACCTTTGAGCCTGCAAATTTCAGACCTTCAATCTGAGCCTACAGTAAATGCATGCATGCCAGTGCACTTTTTGATTATTATAATGCAAACAGACCTTTGGGTTGTTCCCAAGTACATAGAAACCTTATGGCAGCATCAACATATGCAATTTCACATAAGGTTAAATTGAGCTCTTACAACCATTTTAATAGAAAATATTTTTTTATACAAGCCCTTTTACATATTTACCAGTTGAGCTTTCTTCTGATACACTAAATATATGATGCTGACTGATTTTGCTGTAACCAAGCAGTGACATGGAAGATGGTTGGTCAGGCTGGTAAGAGAGTGACACCATGTTGTGATGACAGCTGACTTAAGGTGTTGGTGGTGTTGCACATCGCCTGACTGAGCAGAGCTGTAAATGCCATGTACTTCATATAACAGTCTGCAAGCCATCTTACTTTACACATTTACATACAATTCTGCCTTCATTTAGCTTTCTCAATTAAATACGGTTAATGAGAGTTTCTAGGGATGCAGAAAACTAGTAGTCATTCCAACAGCCGCCATAACAAGCCATTTGTGTGGACTCCTGTCCTACGGGTGAACCCTACGTCAGGCTCTATGTGGCCCTGAAGCTATGTTAAGAGAGAAACAGGTACTCTGATGCCACACATGTCCCGTTTCAGCCACATTAACTCATTACATTAATGTGTCCGCAATGCCACTGTGGGCTGGTTGGAGAGGAGGGAAACATTTCACTTGAATGTAAAATGTGTTAGAGATTTGGAATAACCATTAACCAATACAATAGTAAAATATGATTTGGCTACACAATGTTTCGTTTATATATTTCAGTCAGGACCACTATAGTGAAAATAAGTGTTTTATTTGCATCCAAGTGATTTATATTTGGAGATATGGCTCTGTTCTGGACGCTCCCTGCCCTTCCATGCACATACAAGGAAAGGCCAAGGCAGTGAGAGCAGAAAAACACCCTCACAGTGACAGAACAGAGCAGGCATCAATGACAACATGAGGTGGTGGGATATAAACATGCTGGCAGAGGAAGTGCAAAGAATGGGTGTCAGATAAGGATGTTAAAATAAGGGTCCTGAATGATACATATTTGGCCAATAGTATGCTTAGCAGATCATCTGAGCAGTCTGGTCACCGAGATCAGATGGCATATCAAGATTATGCATGACCTGGCCTGCCTGAACTAACACTATGCTTGAGTCAATTGCAATCATTTAAAACTATACAGATACTGTACAACCCATAAGTACAATATCAACCCATGAGTACATTATCAAAAAGTCTTTCTGAATCACTGACACATTTCAGCCCTGCGAAAGAGACTTTGTTCTAACATCACTGTACCAAAAGAAAATATTTTAATTAAACTAAATCATCCCTATTTTATAGAGATTACCTAGATTGGTTTCAAATTTACAGTCATTAATATATTCTTCTTACTGACATAAAACATGACTATGAGTTGTTCCTGACAATTATTTCTGTTCTCAATAAATTAGTTTTACACTCTACAGCAGCAAGTAAAACAGTACTTTCTTCCACAAGCAGGTCTAAAAAAACAAACAAACAAGTACAACAAAAATGAAAAGGTTTTGTATCACAGTATTGAAAAAACTGACTTGACTGTACTGTAGTTTGATGTTGAAAGTTAACCTTGAAATCAGCATTTCTGCTTCTACATTCTTTCTTGTGAAGAACAAGACCAGTCCTGGTTAAGAAGATTGTGGTCCGAGAGTGCAGTGATTATGAAGCTCATTTCATCCCTGAATCTTCCGACAGTCCGTATTTGTGCTGCAGTATGTTTATTGTAGCAGAAAAGGCACTGAAAACAATTAATTGTCCTTTGTCACATAGTGGAAATATACCATTATTATTTGTTATGCTGGATGGCAGTGCCTTTAGCACCATAACCATGCTAGTGGTGCTGTAACCGTTATGTGGCATTAGCATGCTATCCATGGTTATGGTGCATTAACATGCTAGGCAGGGTTTGGGTGCATTAGCATTACAATGTTAGCCAGTGTTAGGGTGCATTAGCATTAGCATGCTAGCCAGGGTTATGGTGCATTAGCATTAGCATGCTAGCCAGGGTTAAGGGGCATTAGCATGCTAGCCAGGGTTAAGGGGCATTAGCATGCTAGCCAGGGTTAGGGGGCATTAGCATGCTAGCCAGGGTTAAGGGGCATTAGCATGCTAGCCAGGGTTAGGGTGTATCTGAAGCAGAAGGTGTTTAAACTCACCAGCCAGGCCTGATAACATGATATCTGCCCATCACTGATAGGTCGACCACCGTAGACCCCAGCCGGCTCGGGTCTCCCATTGGGCCGCCATCCACCACCACCGCTAGCCTCGGCCACAGATCCTCAAACTCCTTCAGAAGGACACAGCAGCGTTACCCATGATGCGCCACCTGCTGGCCGTTACTGGGCGCTGGCTCACTCACATGCACGGCCACAGTGCTGGAATGCGCGCTGGCGTTGGCGCTGGTCAGGGCCAGAGGCTCGCGGCACGCCTGGCAGAGCCGCCGCAGGAAGTCGTGGTCGGGGATACGCACACCCACCAGCTGAGGAGACACACTTATGAAGCCCAGCAAGACTGGACGGTTTGACGGGTGCTGCCCCCGCCTGGCCAATGTCTGCTGTTTTCTCTTGTGCAGCGACAGCCAATAAGAGTTAGGAGCCTATTATACCATCTGCCTACTATGCAATATCTGTCCTGTTAGCCGTAGGATCAACATCTGTCTCAAGGCTAACAGCAAAACTTTGCTGCATGGCAAAAGGAAAAAAAAGCTACTGTAAAAGGTGGCCAGTCAGTAACACTGTACAGTAAGTTACGTAAACCTCACTTGCAAAAATTCAAAGTTTTGAGCAATTCACACAATGTAATTTGCATGGACAGTCTGTTCCTTAGAGCAATTGGGCGACGCACTGCCAAAGGGAGAAAGAGAGGAGGGAATATCAAACTCTACCAGTGTACGCTACATTAGCTGACTGTCCTGCCTCTGAATATCTATACCCATTCAGCGTCCAATGTTCCGTGGAGCACGTATATAGCCTCCAGACGTTTTTGGGCGATATCAATATGGCTGAAAATCGTCCCTAACTTTCTCATAGACTTTCATGCTGCAGCTGTTTTAAAGTATTTTTTTTGGGAGTTCAGTTAAGAGGCCATTACAGTAGTCAACCCTATTAGAGATAAAAGCATGGATGAGCTTCTCTTGGCTTTTTGGGACACCATGCCTTTGATTCTGGCTATATTTACACACTTTTCTATCTATTTTTATATTGAGCCAGCTCTTTGAGTGCACCTGAATTTCATTGTATGTACATTGACAATAAAGAAATCTACTCATCTATATTTTTTAGATGATAGAATGCTGTTTTTTGTGACCGCTTTGATATGACTGTTAAATGTGATCTCTGAGTCTATCTGAACACCAAGATTACGCACTTGCTCCCTGGTTTTAAGGGACTGGGCATCCAGCTCTGTACCAATACTTGTTCTTAAATGTTTGTTGCCAAACACAATAATTCTAGATAAACTAAAACAAGAAATTGTAGGCTACAATGTAATGTAACAATAGCTAGTTTACTTAAGGCTATAGTAAGTAATTGCACTGTCAATTCACAATAGCCTACATCTCTGATGAATATGTAAATACACCCATTTACCATCTCATTGGTCTGCTGTTTGCCTGTTATTTGTGCTGGATCAAATCTTACATTTGTAGCCTATACACAGCCTTTCCTCTGTAAATAGTAACACAAAGTGGTGCAGACCGCACCACACAACAGTATCCTAGCCTTTGCTGTGTGTTTTCAGTGTGTGATGGGCAGAGCTTCTGACGGAAGCAGGAGATTATTTTGTTAGATCAATAAACTTTCTCTAGAATGATTTATTTAGATACCTTTAATGTACCTAGGCTATTGAACGGGTCACCAAAACAACTGCCCTCACTAATGTCCTGAGCAGGAGCCGTCACTGGTCATTTAACAAAAGGCTTACTGGAGTGAAGGGGTTAAGGTCTGTGTTCAGAACATCTGACCGTTCAAACACCAGTGTTACTGGACCAGGTAGTAGATCAATAAGAAGCTCTTCTTTCACCTTTACTTTGCAGTATCTGTTAAATGAGAAAATGGGAAGTTAATGAAAGTTTTGATTTACAACCCCCACAGTACATTTAAGTGACAACAAGAGGTTTAGTTTGATATGTTAGAGATCCATTTGTACTTATAAATGTCCTTAATGTCTCCTACGCATATCGCTAGCGGCTTGTGTCCATTTCGTCCTTTGATGTCATAGATGGCTTTGATGGCGTCTGACCGTTGAGCAAGGCATGCCAGGCCATACACTGTGTCTGTAGGCACCGCCACCACACCACCCTGTTTCAGGGCCCAAGCTGTAGTGCTCAGCACTGTACCGCCATCTACTGGAACAAACAAGTTGACAGCATCATCAAGAACAAATCCATTTTTTTTGACGATATTAAATGTATTTTGCCCCAAAACAACTGACTATTTACTTTGGAACGTGATTGTAAGGTCAAGAAAAATAACAGGAGCCGTTTTTGGCTAAATAGACTTAACTCCAACACACTGATAATGAATCAAATTTAGCAGCTAATAGGCCTTTTTTATTAGTAAATGAATGGATGGATGACAAGCAACACTCATTTATCGCTCATACTCT
This sequence comes from Forbesichthys agassizii, assembly GCA_026546735.1. Taxonomy (NCBI): domain Eukaryota; kingdom Metazoa; phylum Chordata; class Actinopteri; order Percopsiformes; family Amblyopsidae; genus Forbesichthys; species Forbesichthys agassizii. The sequence goes on from JAODLL010003809.1 coordinate 6,947, forward strand.
ATATTAATTAACCATCAAGATAAGCAAATGGCAGTTGCCCATAATTTGCTACAGAAACACAACCTCTACTACCATGTTACGCTAACAACTGTGCCTTCAGTCCCTGCAGTGAGTTCTGGTAAGAATTGAACACCAATAAGCGACTGAGCACTTTGAAAAGAGTTATACGTTTTTGTTGATTATTGTTATTATGATGCCTGGTTTCTCTGCAAGCAGACACTGCAGGGTCAGTCATTGTGGTTTTGTTGTTGAAGGAACAGCTACCGTAGCTAGCTAGCAGACCGGAGTTAGAGATTCGTAGAATTTAAAGTGTATTCGTTTATACTCAATGACGCTAACTTTAATACCATAGTTGTGTAGATACTCTGTATGGTAAATCTGTTTGGATTAAAGCATCTGCTAATTAAGTGAAATTATTTTAATTGTTTCACACTCAATATTTTATGTTACACATTTGAAAAGACGAGTGAGTATGGGGCGAAGGGGAATAAACATGGGTGTAGTCTACCATCCTACTTTAACAGCACATGACTATGTGCATTAACTCATATAGAGTTATGAGTTCAACGTTTCAGAGAGCCTTAATTTCATTATCATAGCTATCTGCTGCATCTCCTGCAGTCACCAGAACTCTGACTGCATTTAGTACCTGGTTGTTCCTCGTGGAGAGCAGATGGTCCATTTGCCGTCTGCGGAAACCAACGCAGAACCTTGGTCTTCAATTCTTTACACATACCTATCGCTGGTTGCGCGGCCACGGCAGAACTGTGAGAACTTGTGATCGATGAATTAAGAAGATGACCAAAACGCTTCATAAAGCATGTTGTCATTGATTTATCTACTGATGAAACTGTTTTCCGGGTAACACCCACAGACGAATTACGTCACGATTCTTAAAGTGACATGTTTGAAAGCCTGATCAGGAGGCCTCTTTGATACCAGTAGAACCATCTTCATATTGCAAGATCCAACTCTACGATTTGCTTAGCTTTACATATCTTTGGTGGTTTTTTTTGCCTATGATATATAATTCAGCTACTGTCCAAGTTATCCAAACACTAATGACTATTTACAACACTAGTTTACTGAGAAAAAATGAAACGGGCCAAAACAATGATGTATGATGCATCATTGTATGATGGTGTTTCAACAGACTACAAAATAAGTTGAGAAAAATGTAGTCTAGGTAAACTAGCTGGCAGCAGGTTGTTCCAATAAACGTTACAGATTAATTGAATTACATTTGTCAATTTCCTGTCCCCATTCATTAATTTATTATAATTTATATCACCTGTGAAATGGCTAACTGTATTACGATTGTAGGACACAAGTGGCATTACATTCTCAGTTATGGCTTCAAATTCAGAAGACACAGCAGTGCAGCAAAGAGATGAGAACATACCTCCAGGCAAACAGGTAATTGTTTAGTGAATTAACCCTTTGTTTCTAAAACAAATGTACTACTTACAGCTGTAGCTCTGGTCTTTTACATAAGTGACCTTTTCAGTTATTGCACAACACAGCAACTAGAAGACATGGAAGACCGACTAGTAACCCTAGCAGACAAAGTGTCACTGTGTCACAGAATCCTCCATGACTTAAGAGGCCTACAGAATATAATCTTGGTAGGTTCAACCCTAACCTCTCCCAACCAGGTGCCTTGTCCAATGTTCTCAAGATAACCTTCATGTTGTTTCACAGGTGAAGAACCTCACGGCACTGCCTGAATCCACTCATAAGTGACTGGAAGGAGTCATGTTTTTATCAACTGTGTATATTTAATAAATTCTGACTAACACATGTGCAGTGTGTATATGTAATGAAGTCTAACACGTGCAGTGTGTATATGTTCTAGCATTTGATTGACTAAATGTGCAGTCACTCAGTTCAGTAATAATAACAGTACTTTGATGACAGGTTTTAATTAGTATATTGCTCTTATTCAAAAAGATTAATGTGACTTTATACAAAGTTTCAGCAATCTTTCACATTTACACTTTAAAAATCCTCTTTGGGTAATTAGACATTTGTTTGAAAGCATATTTATTATATTTGACCCAACAAGGGGAAACTTCTTGCAAATACAAAGCTATATAGCTGCTCAAACATTAATCTTCCACACTGCTTCCAAACAAATGTCACCATCAGTGTGTTCATGAATGTTACAGGTAAACTTGACATTTAAACAGGCCTCCAGTTTCTCAAGAATTGATTAACAAAAATCAAACTTATACATTATACACCAGCAGAAGATAAACAGTGATCAGAGCAGTTTGCATTTAAGGATTAGTTTTGAATAGATACTATATTGCATTTATCCAGAATTATAACATTTACATTTGACCATAATTCTTAAAACAGAATTTCCTCCCCCTTAAAATGTATTCACTTGATTTTAATCCAGTTATCTAAACACATTTAAAATATATCCATGGTTTATTGTGAATGGAAAAACAATTGATTGAAACAATCTACAATGCCCAATTTAAATGTAAAATATACTATATTGACAAAAGTATTGGGACACCCCTCTGAATCATTGAATTCCGATGTTCTTGAATTTAGGTGTTCCAATCACCTCCATGGCCACAGGTGTATAAAATCCAGCACTTAGGCATGCAGACTGCTTCTACAAACATGTGAAAGAATGGGTCGCTCTCAGGAGCTCAATGAATTCAAGCGTGGTACTGTGAAAGGTTGTCACCTGTGCAATAAGTCAATTTGTGTTGTTTCCTCACTACTAAATATTCCACGGTCAACTGTTGGTGGTATTATAACAAAGTGGAAGCAATTGGGAACAACACAAACTCAGCCACTAAGTGGTAGGCCGCATAATATCACAGAACAGGGTCAGCGCATGCTGAGGCGCACAGTGCAAAGAAGTCGCGAACTTTCTGCAGTCAATAGCTACAGATTTCCAAATGTCATGTGGCCTTTGGATTAGCTGCAGAACCGTGCGTAGAGAGCTTCATGGAATTGGTTTCCATAGCAGAGCAGCTGCATCCAAGCCTTACATCACCAGGTGCAATGCAAAGCATTGGATGCAGTGGTGTAAAGCACGTCGCCACTAGACACTAGAGCAGTGGAGACGTGTTTTCTGGAGTGACGAATCACGCTTCTCTGGGTCTGGGTTTGGTGATTGCCAGGAGAATGGTACTTGCCTGACTGCATTGTGCCAAGTGTAACATTTGGTGGAGGGGGGATTATGGTGTGGGGTTGTCTATCAGGGATTGGGTTTGGCCCCTTAGGCCCCCATTTTGAACAATTTGTTCCCAACTTTGTGGAAAGTTTTGGAATGGCCTCTTCTTGATTCAACATAACCGTGCACCAGTGCACAAAAAAAGGTCCATAAAGACATGGATGAGTGAGTTTGGTGTGATGGAACTTTACTGGCCTGCAGAGAGGCCTGACCTCACAAATGCGCTCGTAGAATAACAGTAAAAAATTCTCATGAACATACTCCTAAACCTTGTGAACCGCCTTCCCAGAAGAGTTGAAGCTGTTAAATCTGCAAAGGGGGGCCAACTCCATATTAGACCCTACAGATTAATAATGGGATGTCATTGACCTTAATGTGCATGTAAAGGCAGGCGTCCCAAAACTTCTGGCAATTTAGTGTATGTTGAAGCTGGATACCCAACCATAGATTCTGACAGGCTTACATCAGTAGAGGAAATATCAACTATTCATTATTTTGTTTAGGTTTGATCATGAAGTGTGGCTTATTTATGAATGCAAAGTTTAAAATTGCATAGTTGTAAGAATATGCATGAAAACTGCAAAGACAGTTATTCTCAGGAATAACGCAACTAAGTAAACAGATTGCTCTGTAAGAACACCAAATCAAAGCCTTAAATCTTTTTGATATAGGGGCACTGGCAACTGTGAAATTAAATTACTACACGTTATTTGTGTTTCTTTGATGCATAACTAGCAGGAAGTATGGCTCTACTTCCCGTGGTTTGTTCTGTGAAGATTCAAGAGACATGCTGAAGTGGGTCTGAGGCGACTGTCAAGGCAAGGAGGCTTCTAAAATATCCGTAGATGACCTCCATGATGGTTACTCTTCTGGGCAGGCAGGAGGCCATCTGACAGCTATTCAACCTAACAACACCTACTGCCTGCCAAGAGGGCATCAGGTTCAACCTCTACATAATCCAAAATTCTATACAAAAATACAAAGTCTAGAACAATATACACGTTTTTAAATAGGTCTACACTAAATGTATACTATTTACATATGGACAGCCCGTCTGCAGCAGCAGTGGTGTACAAAAAAGTGGTTCCACAGCCTGCTACCTTAGGCTAGTACACCATGCGTTATCATGGGTGTCTGCTAGTCACCTTGTCCCGAGACAGTCGGGGGCATGGTCATCGTCTCAGGGAAGCAGGGGCAGCAAATACAGACCCCCCACTGGGAGTAGGCAGCTGCAGTCTACATTCCTATTAAGTTGATCTTAGCAATACTCATCTGATTATCAGAAAAAACTCAGTAACATGGAAAACAAGTGTAACATGCAACAGAATTTGAATATATTAATTTCAATGATTAAACTTTAAGAAAAT
>JAODLL010003810.1:0-11512 GCA_026546735.1 Forbesichthys agassizii
GCTGTGTATGAACTACATTCTCCGAAGCAGAAATATGTTATCTTACGTTAGCATGGCACACTTTCATAGCGACTTTATTTGTAGTTGTAGCCTACAGGGTTAAATCCGAAATGAGCACGTTGTAAGTATTGCCGCTATAAACAATAAGCCTAGTTTGATCTGAAACCGGAGACGTGACCTAATTCCTGCTCTATCAGCCTCGCGAGACCACCATGATCTCACAAGCTTCAGTTTAATTTTGCTGTTATTTGTGACAACTTTTACTCTGGCTATATCAGGTTAGCTCTATCATACCGCCGCAAGAGTTTGCTGTCGCCGATTCTACAGCGGTCTGTTTATATCAGTGCTCCAGTCTCAAATGCAACTACGTAATGTTTTAAACGAACCCCCGACAATGCTTTGCCGAGAGCTGGAAGCGATGTTGTGCCCTTGATTGGGTCCCCTTGATGGGATCGCGCATATTACGATTCACTTCCAGAATGATAAATAGATGCGTAACGCACTAAAATAAAGAGCCATTTATCCATTGAACATGAAGACTAGATACTGAAAACGCCTTTAGCCTCAAAGGCACAGTGAAAATCTATAAATAGGCCAGAACTTTTTTATCGAAACTCCTGCAGCCATCCCTGGATAAATGTAACCCTCCATGACAAGTGGGAGTAAAATACAGAAAAAAGGTAAACCTGTAATTTATTGTGGCTCATCGCAGCCGTGATTGTGTTGAACATTTAACACATTGCAGGCTGTGCAGGGATGATGTAATCTTGCTCGTGTTTCTCTCTTTACGTGCTCTGAAGTACCAAAATATGGTACCGTTTGATTTAATCTCAATTGGTACTTGATAGTACCGACGTAATTCGGTCAGTACTCTTAAAAGTACCGAGTTCGGTACCCAACCCTAGACATCACCATACAATTTCCCTGTCAGCATGTGCAACTCCACAACTTGTGAGATTGCCATTTCATCCAATGTCAACACACACTCTTTTTCAAGGTCTGTTATTCTGGCTACCTTTAGTTTTAAGAAATGGAAGATCTCTGTTAACACACCAGGCTCAAATTTAACACACTGCATTCTTCTTTGCAGGGTTCTTATTGCTGGTAGGGAAACTTGCTATTCCTGCAGGGTTTTGTATCCCCGTTGGACCAGCAGCAAACTGTATTTTTTAATGTCTTTTTAATTGTAACATTGCAGCATTTCATCCCTTTTGTAGATTATCTGCCTAATGCCTTAATTTGGTCGCTTGAAAACATTTTCCTTACTTTTTCATCCCTAATATCAATTCTCTTCTTGAGAGCTGAATTCTCCTTTCTCACTGAGTGCATCTTTTGTTTTTTTTGGTAATCTTTTCTTGTTTGTTTGTTTTTCAATATATCTGATTGACTGGCTGCTGAATGTCTGGTAGTTTGACTGGTTGCTGGTTTACTGGAATGCTGACTGGCTCACTGGATTGTAGATCCTTCACTGAGTATACAATGTAATTGTTTTCCTGTTTCATTGGTGGAATTGCCACTATAATGATATGCAAGCCTTTCCCTTTTATGCTAACACATTTTTAATAATTGTATAATTTAGATATACCCAGTGTGGTTTGTTTATCACCTTTGTGAAATGTTTTCTTTTTTGAAGGATTACCTTGCATATTTATTTGTTGTTGCAATCTTTAATTATAAACTCAGCAAAAAAAGAAACGTCCTCTGACTTTCAACAGTTTTTACTTTCAGTAAACTTAATGTGTGTATTTGTATGAACACTTAAAGAGTCAACACCATAAGACATAAACTAAAAATATTTAGTTAGTCATGTGACTAACAGAAATAGAATAATGTGTCCCCGAATGAAGGGAGGCTCAAAATCAAAAGTACCAGTCAGTATCTGATGTGTCCACCACTGCATGAAAGTACTGCAGTGTATCTTCTCCTCATGGACTGCACCAGATTTGTCAGTTCTTGCTGTGAGATGTTACCCCACTCTTCCACCAAGGCACTTACAAGTGTGACGGCCTCCTGACTGGCCTACAGATGTCCTGTTTAATTTGATTGGCTCAACTTCCAATCCAGGAAGTTGAGGGGTGGGGCTGCGTTAGACCTGATGCCACCCACCTAGGCTGTTTGACCAGGTGCGGCCTAGCAGTGAAGTTGGAATTGCAGCTTTTTGGTATTTTCTGCAGGGGGAGGTATTGGTCCGTAAATATGCACCACAAGGTATTGATGGTGTGGGTGATCCAGTTGTCCAGATTGTGGTTCCCACTAAGTATTGCAATGAGGTACTGAGGTGTTCTCATGACCAGGTCATTTCGAGGTTCAGAAAACTTACTGTAACATCTTGCGATACTACTTAAGCGTGATGTTTCCGCTTACATTAAAACTTGCCATACATGTCAGGTTACGGGTAAACCTAATCAGTCTGTTAAACCTGCTCCTCTTGCTCCAATCCTTGTGGTGGACAATCCATTTGAAACCTTTATTGATTGTGTAGTGCCTATGCCCAAGGCAAGGTCTGGTGCTGAGTATTTATTGACTGATGTGCCAGGTGCCGCTTATCTGTGGCGTACTCTCACAGCCAAGTCCGTGGTTAAGGTTCAAACTTCGTCACATCCGTTTGCTCAGGTCCTTAAACAGTTGTGGGTTAAGCAAAACCAGGCGTCGGCATATCATGCCCAAAGTCAAGGGGTTTTGGAACGGTTTCACCAAACCCTGAAGTCTCTGTTGCACGGAGTTGGTCAGAGATTGGGAGGAGGGTTTGCCTTGGTTGCTTTTAGCTGCTAGATAGATATGTCAAGAAAGTACTGGGTTTAGTCCTAATGATCTCGTCTTTGGTCACAGGGTATGTGGTCTTTTGGCAGTGCTGCGGGATGACTGGGTTACTGATGACCCTCCTTCGAATTTGATAGACTACATAAATGGTTTCCGTCACATATTGTATTTGGCCGGGCAGTTAGCAAGACAGAACCCAGTAAAATCTCAGGCAAGGATGAAACACTGGTATGACAGATGTTCTGAATCACGTGTTCAGTGAAGGTGATTGCCAATTGTGGGGTCTCTGTTTCAAGTTTATAGGGCCTTATTCTGTTGTGCGGAAATTGTCTGACCTGAACTACTTGATTTCTACACTTGACTGTAGGAAGCCTAATCAACTTTGTCATGTGAACTTGTTAAAACCTTATTTTGTTTGTTCGTCTGTTCAGTTTTCTCTTCCTCTGCCGGGTGTCCCGTGTTGGCGCTGTGAGGCAGTCAGCGTTTGATGGTTGGTGCTTTGTTTGAACGGCTAGCCGATGGCAATCTGACAGTGAACCTTGCCAAGTGTGAGTTTGCAAAGGCCACTGTGACATACCTTGGGAAGGTCGTGGGCCAAGGGCATGTGCAGCCTGGCCGGTTGATGCCAAGGTCTCTGCAATAGGTGAGTTTCCTGTTCCCACCACCAAAAAGGAAATAATGCGGTTCCTGGGGTTGGTCAGTTATTACCGCAGTTTTTGCCGGAACTTTTCCACGGTGGTGGCCACTTTGACTGACTTGTTGAGGGCCAGAGCCAAGTCTTAATCAACAGATTCATGTTAAATCTCTGTTGTGTTCTGCCCCCGTATTGTTGGCTCCGTTTGAAAAAGGCCTTTCACGCTTCACGTGGATGCCAGCCATGTTTTATTTATTATATATATATATATATATATATATATATATATATAAAAAAGAGAGAGAGAGAGAGAGCCCTCAGTCCAGCCTCTCTCAGCCTATTGCAGTCTGAGCACTGATGGAGGGATTGTGTGTTCCTGGTGTGACCCCCCGGCAGCTGTTGTGCCCATCCTGTACCTGTCCCGCAAGTGTGATATTCGGATGTACCGATCCTGTTCAGGTGTTGTTACACGCTGTCTTCCACTGCGAGGACGATCAGCTGTCCTTCCTGTCTCCCTGTAGCGCTGTCTTAGGCGTCTCACAGTGCGGACATGGCAATTTATTGCCCTGGCCACATCAGCAGTCCTCCTGCCTCCCTGCAGCATGCCTAATGCACGTTCACGCAGATGAGCTGGAAACCTGGGCATTTTTCTTTTGGTGTTTTTCACAGTCAGTAGAAAGGTCTCTTTAGTGTCCTGCATTTTTAGAACTGTGACCTTAAATGCCTACTCTCTGTAAGCTGTTAATGTATTAACGACCGTTCCACAGGTGCATGCTAATTCATTGATTATGGTTAATTGAACATGCATGGAAAACATTGTTTAAACCCTTTACAATAAAGATCTGTAGTTATTTGGATTTTTACAAGATTATTTTTTAAATACACAGTCCTGAAAAAGGGACATTTCTTTTTTTGCTGACTTTATTAAGATCGCTCCTGCTGATTTTAACCAACCATTTTTTTTCTAATTTCTATGTCTGTGGGGAAGCCATACATTATTTTTCCTTTCTTTTCTTTTAATTCTTTAAATTGTGGTAAATAAGTGCAGAGGCAGAAATTATGTTAAATAATTGTGTACACAGGCTACACATATAGAAATGTGACTCCCCTGTAAATGTATTAATTAACATTACAATATGATTGTTCTTCACTACCATACAATACTTTTTCTTTTAAAGAATTAAACTAAAGAACAGCTCTTCAACTAAGGTAAAGTAATGTAGCCTAGTCTAACGTTATGTCAACGGCAAGTAGGCCTCTCTACACAGTACGGTCTAACGTTATTCTGCTAGCGTCGTACTATTCTTGAAATAACTAATTTTATTTGTAAAATAATGTAACTGCATGAACATATTGGTTCGCTATATGTTACAAATCTAAATCGATGCATTAAATGGCTAATAATTACCTATAATTGCATTTATGTAGCTGTATTTATCTATTCAAAACATGGTTCAATCTGCCCGCCAAGCACTTTCGGGAACTATTTAGCATCTACGTGAATCAACGTGAATTACGTGACCATCGAACATTTCAAACTTCCATTGGCGTAACTCTGTTTACTTCTATGGCTCGGGCTACAGCTATTTCTAATAACTAAATCGCATTTTGGAACCGATTAGCAGAACCAAAATTCTATTTATAATAAGGTTACCCGGTTCTTGCCATTTTGGATTCGGTTCCAACTTGGAACCGTGTTTCGGTACCCAATCCTAGTGTTTGAGACCCGATTCAAACAGCTGAACGAACTTTTCTACGTGCGTGGATGGAGTGTAGTTATAGCAACAACACAATTGGCACTAACCCTGTTGAAAGTGGAACCACGTATGGAACAGGTACTTAGTACGCATTTGACGATTGTCATTGTGCACGGGGTAGGGCTGCAAGATTATGGCCAAAATGCTAATCACGATTATTTTAATCAAAATAGAGATCACGATTATTTATCACAATTGTTCATTGATTTTATGAACAATGTATTTTTATTGCACTCACATTATAAACAGACCATGGAAATCACTTGTCTTGTGCTACATTCCTGCTATTGTACAAATATTAGCTTTAAAATTAGACTGGTCCTTAAAGTGCATCAGTGAAGCAAAATTAAAATTGTACATAAAATATAGGCCAACTAAAAATAAATATGCCATCAAAGAATACGATTACAGTAGTACAAACATTAAACACGAGCGTGAGACAAATACGAATGACAACATCAACATTTATTGATGTTTGCGGTGTTTCGAACACGCATCAACACAGTCAGCTACACGATCAATATGGGCCATAGATCCACATGCCATGCCTACGCCGCATCTGGAAATATCACCAGTTAACGTGGTCACCACTTATCCCGTAACACCAGCATGGACACAATTAAAAGCACTCTTTGCATCTGACTTGTTCTTGCTTAACATCGTTTGCCCTAAATCCAAAACACTTCCAAACAACAGACGATGATCCCTTTCGAGGGACAAGCTCTACTTCTTCTGCTGCTGTCATTGGATTTTTATTTTGCCGGTCTGCTGTCTTTCTATTAGGGATGTCACAATACCAAAAATCTAGTAGTCGATACCAATACCAGTGAGTAGGCTCCGAGGAAGTACCACCATGACACGGTGCCCTGCACGAGAGTGCTCCTAGGGCGAGTAAACATTCACCGAGATCCCGGTCGGTGCTCCGGAAGTATCAGGAATCATGAGAAAATGCGTCGGTTAAAATTCATTGTAGTAAATTACAACATACACACGTGAATGTTGCGCCGTATCCTACATATTTTATTCGCTTCAAGGCTGATTGTTTCGCTTTCGCCAGGCGATTATGTTTATCAACGAACCATTGAGGTCACATGACAATTGCGGAACTGTTTACTTTTTACTCAACCAGTAAGATGTAAACTATGGCTGGAAAGTTTGAAGGCACCGTTTGCATAGTTTACTGTAGTCTTTTGTGAATGTATTAGTCCCTGATAATCCGCCTGGAACGCAAAGTAGCCTTGTTTTTCTTTTCGACTAGTGGAGGCAGAGCTGCAGCTACACTTCCATGGTACCGTACGCGTTCAGATCAGATACCTACCTACGGTGCTGTACAAAAATGAGTACAGTCATGTTTTCAAAATTTTGGCATCGACTTGGATTTTCTATTAGTTTTCTACTCTGACTGCTGCCTTGCAACATCCAGGAAGGTTTTGTACATCCACATGCTGTTGGAGGGTGCGCGCAAAGCCAAATCGGCTGCTGTTGGCGGGTTACTAGGAAGCGCTTGATTTGATACATAGCAGAATTTTCTATGAGCAGAGCACGTATTTTAAACATCAATATCGCAGTCTATCATGTTCATTTAATCGTTGAAGCCAAAATAGAGATCTATATTCGATTAATTTTGCAGCCCTAGCACGGGGATTTCATAACAATGGGCAACTGCACATTTTTGAGCTGCAAACATAGTGGCTAGAAGTACATTTCACTCACACAAAAATTGCAAGCGAAAAAAAGTGTGGTCGCACTTTATAATAACCCTGCAGCTGATTGCCACGCTCATCATTCAGTGACAAATAGCTTTTCGAGATACCTAAAATACATTGAAAAGTAATTTCTTCATTATTGGAAAAAATGCATATTGTGGTATATATTTATATTGATTTATTGTCCAGCCCTATTCAATGGTAAAGTTTTGTTTACATAGGCCAACTGGTATGTCCTGAATCAATTAACATATTTTGAAACTAGTTTTCTAGGCTTACTGAATGATTGAATTGTGGATAGTCCTAATCTAACTGTTCTAACAATGTGTATCATGTCCATATTAACAAAAATGTGATATCAGCGCAGTGTCAGATCATCAACAGTAGCTCGAGCAATAGTGTATGGTGAATGTAAAACTTAAAAAGTCTTCAGATTGAGTTTGTGAATTACGTAAGACTATTCATCATATAGTTACAGTCCATTACCAAGTAAGCAGCATGTCAGTCAGCGGCGTTATGAGGGAACATATTCATATGGGTGGTGGGCACTGACTGGGCAGTGCTGCACAATACCATTGTGCGTAGGCCTAAATGGTACCAGGCGGTACCGTGCGCTCTATCACATTATCCCGGTTTTATCATGCAGCATACCTGCCAACACTCTTAATATACGTGGGAGTCTCCCTATGTTTCCCGCTGTGCTCCCGACTAGTAAATTCTCCCTTTTCTCTTCCGATTTCATAGTGATATATAATCTAATGGGTGTTACCGTGTTTCTCAGTTAATGTGTGGAATATCTGTTGTGATACCTGGTAACCCAACACATGAGGCAGAGGTGAGCATGGGCAAACAACCCTGTGTCTGACGTGTCATTGCATCAACGCGATAATGGCACTGCTACGCTCTGAAACCCATTTTTAGTTTGCGTTGCTAAATGATGGGGTTGCCCTCTGCTGTGGCAAGCCAAGTGATGGCTGCAAGCATTGCAACAAGCTCGCTGTGCACTGCATGCAACATTTGTGATTTAACAACTTTAATGTAGCTATCTAAAAAAAACGTTTAATTTGTCAAAATGCTGTGCACACACTCAAATCTCTCTCACAATGTTTGCACTTTTTTGATGTAATAAGAATACATTTTATTTGAGGACACTTTTCAAGACATTAAAAAAAAACAAATTATTACTAATATAAAACATTAGACTAAGAGTATACTGTATGCTCCCATTTTTATGTGAAATCTACACATTTCTATGTATAAAAATATGAGATTTCACATAAAAATAGGCTTGCTGTGCATGGTCAAATATGGGGGGTGGGGGGTTAGTAACATTAGCAGTAGAATATAGTTATATAAATCAATTAGATGTTGGTAGCCAGGCAGGGAATTCGAAATCAAGGCACTCAAAGTTCGAAACCAGCACATGAGGCTACACTGTAAGGTTTTTTTACATTGCAGGTAGGCTATTTGCAAATAACCCAGGAAAGTCTCCCTTTTTTCCATAGCCAAATGTTGGCAGGTATGCATGCAGGTAAATCTGAATCAAATGCTACTGTAATAAACTTTGTTATATAAATGAATGCTGCCACCACCTTTAGTTATCCGGTCAGGTCCAGATGTAGAAGCCAGAGAGAGTCACCACAGCCCAAACAGGATAATACAAATATAAAACTTTATTTATAAACATTAGGTTAAAAATTAAGGGTCACATAGCTTTCAGGTTCTGCCCTCCCCAGAAGTATACCCATAGGCGCGCACACCCAATACCCCCTGCTTCTAAGACACAGCAGAACAATTAACATGCACTGGTTACTGCACACTTTTACACTACAAACCCCACTAGGCACGGCAATACTTTACATGCAATTCACTCCACACATCACCTAAGAGAGCACAGCAACGGAACTCAAGATAGAACCGTCAAGTTTGGCGACTAGTATTCACCGCAAGGAAGTGTCTAGCCCCTGGGTATAGACAGACAGACAGACAGACAGACAGACAGACAGACAGACAACGTCCCCAGCGATAAGACCCTCCCGTGGGGTCTCCCTGCAGGGCCCGTAGTTAAGTAGAGGACGCTTTAGCTTTCCAAGTGTAGCGAAAGACTTGTCACTTCCCCCGCACATATAGGCACCGTCTACTCCCCGGTCCCTTGCTACCTTAAGGAGGTATCAGGCCTCCCCTCCCTCACGCTGGAACACGTCCCCTATCTTACTGTCTTCGCTAACGGCAACACTATAAGTTGCGGGTAGCACCCTCCCTCCCAGGTGAACACAACAGTCATCAGTTCAGAGCGTTCTCCCCCCTCCATGCTGTTTCATGTCCATTTTTAAATAGTCTCAACACAGGTGACAATCATCAGTCATCAGTTCAGAGCGTTCTCCCCCCCCCATGCTGTTTCGTGTCCATTTTTAAATAGTCTCTCAACACAGGTGACAATCATCAGTCAATCAACTAACTGGGAAACTCTCCCTCCTGTTGCCATACTTCCCTGAAGGAAAGTAATTCCCTGAAGATTCATCACACTACTTTGTTGCTCGTAGTTTCCATAAAGTTAAGCTAAATTAATTAATTATTGAGTTGTGGATACTGTTCTAACATGTAGCATGTCTATACTGACAAGTATAGCTTACTAACATGTACGCAATAGAAATCAGCATAGTAGTCTATCTGACTGTAGTGTTTTATTTTATATAATTATTAATTGTTACTTGTATTGTTGTGTACAGCACTTTAGTCAGCATTGTCTGTTTTGAAGTGACTTCACTTCAGAATTTTACTGTTGATATGTTGCGTTAAATTATAATGTATACACAATAGTTTAAAATGTGCATGTGCGAGCATTTACCTGCCAGCGGCCATATGTTAACAGGAACAGCGAGAATGGTATGGCGGTACCGGACATGGCGTGGGTGGAAGGCATGCTGTATTCGGAGTTGTATAACATCTCGACCTTCACAACAGGTGGCGACGCCGGTCTGGACCAGCCTATTATGTCCTTGGTGCACTGGCCTAGGTACATGACCCAGACCCACACCATGATCAGCCTGCGGCCCACGAAGGCGTCCACGTTCCAGATGACAAACGGGAAAAAGGTAATATAGAACATCTCGTTACCCAACTCAGTTCCAAAGGTGAATAGGTAGAACATAAATCTGTTCTCGATCAGGAACTCATGCCCTGCGTCCCCCGTAAGTGAATTTTTACGCAGGGGTTTCTCTTTACAGATCCGCTGATGAACGGATCCGTCTGTCAAGCCCCGAGCTGCTGGGCCTTTGGTACCGGTACCATAACTTTCATTGGGGATATAGCAACCGTTAGACCCGTGACCCACATCCTCGTCCCCAGCATTGCTCGTCAGCACCACCCTATTTTGCGCAGGTTTTTCGTTCCCCCCGGTATCTCTCCAACAGAGCCCCGGAGTACGCTGCCGAACCCCCACTGCTCTCTTCGTTATGTCCCCCTCCCCAGCCTCGTCGAAGGAGTAATAATGTGTATGGTCGAGCTGACTGCAAGCTCCGTTGTTGTGCATGTGCGTCCGGTCCACTTCTAAGTAAGTCTCCGCACAGGGTTTTGAGAACGTCCCACGAACCCCACATATTTGCTGGAAGCGGGCAACATGGTAAGGGTCCTGCAAGTACCGAAACAATTCCGCGACACGGTTACTAGTTCCCATGTCGGCTAAATTGTTTATCAACCGGAGCGCGGCACGAGATCCGCTTTTCCCGGATAGACGTTACTGTACGGTAGCTAGCCGTTAGCCCGCTAACCCAAACATTGCGATATCACGTTAGCAAGCACGAGCGAAAACATCAATTTACTGCAACACGTCTGATTTAAAAGTAAACCATATAATTATTTGGTTGAAATATAAAGTGTATATCGCACTAAAGACGTCCCGTTTCTGAATTGCTGATGCTCCCAACAACAAACCTCTTCCTGTAGACTACTGCCTATATATGATCGTTTCCTAGAATGGAATATTCCAATATTTAATGGTACTGCCCAGAAGGCCGAAGTCACTTCCGCGTTATGGGACCTTAGTTTGGAAAAATATGTATGGTAGTCAACGGCAAGAATAAAATAGATTTTTTTTATCCAGTTTGCTTTTGTGACACGAAGCACACATATGATATCTGACTATTTAAAAGAAAATTATTCGAGCCAATAAAGTCTGTTTGTCGTACATTTTTTGAAGTAGAAAAGGCACATTTATGCTTCTGCGTTTTCTGTACAATTTCAAAAGATTAAATCCAACATAAGTGTATTTAAAAAAGTTTTTGCACCTAGTGTTTTGTGTTTTGGGTCATAATGCTTGCAATATTTGCCTGTTGCCAGAAGTGTCCAACAGCTGGTTTTCTACAGTCCTGAGATGTTGCCTGCACTCTCTGCTATTGGAAGAGCAGCTAAATATTGCCCAGTCACTTTTGCCTGCAGCAATCCTAAGATTTTGACCTTTTACATTTAGATTTCTGGTGAATATATACACTACCGTGCAAAAGTTAATTTGTTCTGCATCTCACAAATGTTCTTCTGTGTGATCCAAACACCTCAAACTTAGATTCATCTGTCCATAAAACTTTTTTCCAATCTTCCTCTGTCCAATGTCTGTGTTCTTTTGCCCATCGTAATCTTTTCCTTTTATTGGTCAGTCT
>JAODLL010003812.1:0-11509 GCA_026546735.1 Forbesichthys agassizii
CCCCCCCCCCCCCCCCCCCCCCCCCCCCCACACACACACACACACACACACACACACACTTACACACACTATACAAACTGCATGTGGACATATTGCTTTTTGAAGTGATAACACAATATTTACGGGACTTACCGTTTGAGTGACGTTAAACACCTCCCATCCCTGCGTATAAAGTGGCACCAGTCTGGAGGTGATCAGGTTTCCTCTCCAAGGCTTTACTCGGCTGTCTAACACCTCGTACAGGTCCACCTGAATAGTATACAAGGTTCGTAACTACAATACACAATTATTAGAGGATGCATGCATCCAAATTAAAATAGTAGCTATGCTATAGACAGTGAATTGCAACTCACCTTGAAGAAATGAGGGCCATTTGATTTCATGTAAAGTCTCTGTTTCTGCCTGAACCAGCGGAATTCCGCCTTAATCATTCTTTCCTCTTTATCAAATGACGACAGATTAAAATAGTGAAATCTCTCTCCGCTTTGACCTGCATGCAAAAAGCAAAGAAAAACTCGTTACTTATTCCGATTTAAACTATCTCACCCGCGCGTATTTATCATTACGCACACATTAATCCAACATAAAAAGTAAGGAATGCAAACATGAAACTATGATGAATGTACATTTTGGACTAAGGAAATTATTTTACATAGGCCTACCTTTATCCTCAAAGCTCCTAACTATGTTCCCCTCCAGAATCTCCTTCTGGCTCTTAGGAATCCCGTTGGCGTTTGACACTACGTTGAACAAATCCAACATAAACTGAGGCGCCTTCTTGTGAGGAGACATCGTCTTCTGGGGTGAATCATTCAGGTTGATCAAATCGTCCAGCTTCTTTTTCACGCTCATGGTTGGACTCAAACGTGTCTCTTTCGCGTCTACATTCCTGAATGCGCTCTCATATGGGACGGCAACTAAAGAGACGCATCTCAGCTGCAGAGGGATAAAAATCCATATGAGCACACCACACTGTGTCATGTTATCGAGAGTGGTGTGAGCGCTGCACCTGAGAGCCTGGTGGTGATAAGGCGACCAGTGGCTTTGATGACAGCTTGTCCCTGTATTCAGCTAACACCATGTGATGATTGAGCCGTGATTGATGATGGATTAGTGGCACATTAAGCTTATATAATGCTTACTCAAGTCATTTGCATTTGCAGAGGTGTAAATAGCCCAAAACTCACAAACACACAAGAAGAAGAAAAAACAAAATTACTTTTTTGACCTACTTGAGAAATACTTGTCAGGTCAGCGACACAATTTGGTGTATCTACCATGGCCCACTGGCTATTGAGGCGCACGTTAAAAAGAATTAGACTAACATACAGCCATTTCGATGACGTGTTCGCATTATGAACTGCGGGATTGTTTTGTTGAGGTTTGCCTAATTGTATTTCACACATCGATAGACCGTTATCAGTATGAGGCCAGTTGGAGCTCGCTAGCACGAGAGCAAACGAACAACCATGCTATGACGCAAATGAAGCGGGGTGCGAGTCTGCTTTTTATGTGCGCGCACCCACAAACCGTCCCAGGGCCTCGGTGTCCATGGCACCGGGAGGTACGAGTGGGAGGTGCGGATCCTTCGTTAGGCTGATGTTTGTAGAATGAGTCAGAGTTAATGATGACCGTATAGGTGTTACACTGAAATCAGATGATGTGTTTAGCCAAATGGCAAAACATAAGGATTATCTTCCTTCACTCAGAGGAAACAATATGGATCAAATTGGTAAGGTCATCAGGTCTTGCTGATCAAAGAAACGTTCTGATCCCAATTGTTAATCAAATTTGGGTAATTCAAATTGAATGATGATCCCTTCATTTAGGAACAATTACTCCTGCATGATATAGGCTACTGTTTGTCCCCGCGTTATTTAACCCTATTGCTATTTGCGCTGTGTAGCAAATAGTATACTGCGAGTATTTTTTCAGAAAATTCTTTGTCTATACAAACGTGTGCGACATTTGGTCGGTGTGGCTATAGGCGACCTCCAGTCTCTGCGTGATAGCCGAATGTTTACATTTTCCATGTGCTGATCACAGATAGCTTTTAGACCTGTAGGCCCACGGGCCACAATATAGCGGCCAATATAGTGCTTTACCAAACCCAACCCAACCCTTTACCAGACAATATATAGCCTTAATAAAGACTTATGTTTGAAGTGGGGGATACCCAATATAAAGAACCATGTCACCACATAACTGATATAGAAATCATATTATATAGTCGCCTTTTTTATTTATTTATTACATTTTTTATAACGATATACTCTCTCATTTCACTGGATTTGCACAACCTTTTAAAATATATATTTTAAAATATATAACCATCTTGTCTTCATAACCTTTTTTAAACAATTATATGTAGCATATGCAGTAGCCTAATACTCATGTAACCCTATAAACACATTTGAAGATAATTGCATGTTTTTGTTGTAGCATAGGATCCCACAGCTGTTACCAGTATTGCTAATAATATTATTTGTAATTAATAGTAATTGTAAAACATTCATACATTTTTATTTGTATTTATTTCATATACATGTGTATACACGTGGAATCATTTAGAGAGCGCTAACCAATGTTTGCAGTCTGTCATCAGCTTTGAGAAGGTCTATCCATTGAACCAGAGTATGTAATATTCACAGTAAACCAGCAGATGGAGACATTGACCAGTCTATGTCAGGTTGAGTCAAAATAGGAACAATATTTGATCACAGACGTGTTTGTTCAGGAATGTTAAGGTGACAATAAGCACATCATTGTAACACTTCCTCCAACTACATTGTAAGGATATTGAATAAGAGTTGGTTTATTTATGGAGGCCAATATTGGTTAAACATAACCTTGAATGTGGATATTGCATTACTGTATTCAATGTCATCACATGGTCTTTGTAGTCCAGGACAAACTCATAGGTAGCTGGCTACACATCTGATAATATTATCCACGTGCTAATGACTTCACCTTGTGTTAAATACCTCTGCTAGGGCAATCAGAAGCACGTGGAAGACATTTGCTACAAATGTTGGCTAGTGGTGCGGCTCCGTTTGAATAATAAAAAGGAACACAATCATGGTCAAAGTGGAACCATACGATGAGTGTTACTAGTCAGCCACAATGGTGTGTTTTTTATTATTCATCTACTGCCTGTGAACTCAAGAGAAGCAGGGGCAGCTGTCTCATTAGTCCACTATGTTTAGTACAGACTGGTTTCTCAAAAGCTGATTGGGCCATTTCAACTAGCAGGGTCAACTGTGCCATTGGAATAAATGTTAGCAAAATGTTGTCAATGTGTGGCGGTTTAACATAACACGATGAGTGTATAATTTCTGTAAAAAATATTGTATTATAAAGTATAGACTCTCAGTTAATCTGACAAAAGACAACATAAATCTATTACATCTATTAAAAAGGTATCGATCGGTAAATGGGTGTCAACACCATTGGCTTGTCAGAAGATGAAGCAACGATGGACGAATGCAGCAACTGACATGTGTCATGGCTTGATGGCCCTGCCATGCTTCCTGGGGTTTCCCTTCACTCCCTTGTCTTGTCATTACACACACCTGGTGCCCATTCCCCTAATTAGGTAGAGTATATGTATCCCTGTGTTTCTCCCTGTCTCTGTCGTTTATTGTTTGCTGTTCTGGTGAGTGCATGCTATCGTTTATGAAAATTAAATTAATTGTTAAACCCAACCTGCGCTTAGTTTCTGCCACCTCATCCACTCATTTCGCGACAACATGAAATGTATTTGCACTGGGAACACATGCAAATGTACATCCACTAACCAAACTGAAAAGAGTTTTGGATAAAAAGATGTAATGTAGTATATTATATTTTTTCCATTTCCATTTTTAAGTGTGCATGACTTACATTTCACAGATCCTCTATACTGTTCCAGGAAATACATTATCTATGCTAAGCCACTGTGGACAGAGATAGATTTAATGTGTTATAAAGCAGTATATGCTGTGCCTCGAAAACACTTTTGACATTTTCTGAAGACCAGGCATAAATGTAGTAAAATGGACTCCTATATAGCATACACATGCACACACACTGTTAATGCCATGTTTGCCTTGCTATTGTATCACTTTTTTCATTTCAAAATCAAACAAATTCTTCTTTGCAAAGCCATTTAGACATTACCTAGATTTAATCTAAATCTGTGCTTCATAAAATACCACAGTGCAGTTACAGTTCTATTACACTAGGGGCCATATAATGACATATGGTCAGCTGAAAATGAGAGGATTTAGAGACGAAGGTGAGATGGAGGGAGACAGACAGACTGTCAGAAAGAGAGAGAGAGAGAGAGAGTGAGAGAGTGAGAATCATTAAGCAGTCAGTCAGACAGACAGATTCCAGTAAGCCTCCATACTGCAGTATTATAATAATACTGGTTGGAGCCATTAGGACTGTAGAGGATATCCCCATCAAGTCCAATAGCAATGATGTTATGGCCGTCAGTATGACACAGGACAATATAGACTAGGCTGCACTGACTGAGCCCATGAATCCAGCATCAGTTTGCCTGCATCTCCCACAAAATGGAGTTGTGCCAAAAGGACGCAATGGAGGGGCATCAATGAGAGAATGATATAACAATAACATTAGCATAGTATTATTACCATATTACCAATAATAACATCTTAGAAACTCTCAGAATGCCATTAGAGGCATGCAAACCTCTTATTGATGAAGTGCTATGTGCTTTTGTGTATATAATATCTGAATTAAATCTTTCATGTTGATTATTACGTCACACCTTTTGTTCTGCCCTACACAACGTGAAACAG
The DNA here is from genome assembly GCA_026546735.1 of Forbesichthys agassizii. Taxonomy (NCBI): domain Eukaryota; kingdom Metazoa; phylum Chordata; class Actinopteri; order Percopsiformes; family Amblyopsidae; genus Forbesichthys; species Forbesichthys agassizii. The sequence continues at coordinate 4,809 of JAODLL010003812.1, forward strand.
CACATTTGAGCCGTACCAACATTGTGAGCTCCCGCTTTCCCCAACCCAGCTCAACGACTACACCTTTCTACCATTAAGTCAGCCAGACGCTACTTCATCTGGCAAATTGTTGCGGTTTAGATTATATTCCTGATCCCCAAAACGTACTCGCTCTGAATGCTTTTCTTCCCCCCTTCAATATTTGCAGTAGAAGGGGACTTATTAGGTTTGCCTGTTTCTAATTATGCTGTTCGTTATCGTGGAAGGCGGGCAGCATATGTTGGTGTGCATGTGTGCCTGCATGCTCAGGTGTGAGCATATATCCTGTACACACAAGCACCTGTTTTCATGCAGAATGTGTGTGATGAAGTTTGTATGTGATTACATATGAGTACGTAATGTGTGTGTGTGCCTGTGCGCGTGAGTGTGCGTGTGTGTGTGTTCCACTGCCAAAGTGTACAGCCAGTGACGCAGTGATGGAGGTCTGTAGAGTGGAGAAGCTGAGCTGTGTGAGACATGTAAAGGCAAGCTTAATTGTGTTGCAGCCCGGAGGAGAATGGATGGTTGTTTATCTTAGCCTGAGAGATGAAGAGGGGAATGGAAGGAAGATTGAGCGTTGTGAGTGACCAGCTAGACCCACCCCCCCCCCCCCCGGCCCCCTCCCCACTAAAAAAAAAAATATTTCTGTCTCCTTCTGTGTTTTTTCTGTGCCAACATCCAAAGAGTATTTTTCTGTGGATGGGACTGGGCTGGCCTGCTGATGGAGATTTAAGTGAACTGACCAAACACAATGAACCAGCCTTGTTGTTCTAGCAGAGCTACAGGGGTTCAAGGGATACGTGGAGTAGCAAAGGTTTATGTTTGTTTGTCTGTATCATATGTACCGCACAAACATCTGCGTGTGTGTCAACGCACGTTTGTTCAGCTTGCCAAAAGAGGCTAGGGCTATTTGATTTGGCACATGTATCATGCTACTAGCCATTATGGCTGAGGCCTTCTAGGCACTATCTGAAATGCATATCTCCCGCAGCCTTTGTGTTCTTTAAGTGACTGTTTGCATAAACTGGTCACAGGCTTAAAGAATGTTGACAAGCAAAGCTGGAGCTGCACCACTGTAATCTCAGTGTGTCATACACCTGTCTGGCTGTCTGTCTGTCTGGCTGTCTGTCTGTCTGTCTCTCTGTCTGTCCTGTCAGAGACAGGATTTATCAGACAACAGTGTTCAAATGGAACTGCATATAATTCAAGTGCTGATTTATTAAAATCTAAAGTATGTTTATTTGTTTATGCTACAGCTAAAACGAATACACTTTAGATTTGAATGAAAGCAGCCCATTCATTTTATGCATTTCATGGACTACTCTCATTAAAATAAAAATGTTACGGCATCATAAATAAAATGGCTGTATCTGGAATAGGTTAAATATAATGTCGTAAAGCTAAAATATCTTATTATTTTCACCAAAACCAGATGTGTGTTTTGTTGATTTATCTATAAATAGTTAAATATCTTTGTCTGCTTTACCAATTTAATAATAATAATAATTAAATATAGCCACAAGCAGCGCTCATCGGGGTCCAAGCAGAACCGCAGAAGTCGCATCAACTGTTCTGTCAAAACGGTTCAGCGTCCTCAACAAGAAAAATAAGAGGTGGAATTAGACCAATGTTAATCGCAGTGGAATGCACCACACAATGCGAACTTTGTAGAGTAAAATGTTTTTCAGATACAATAATATCTAAGACTGACATGGATTTAAAGGTAATAGAGTTTTACATTTAGTGGACAGAAATCCTCTTCAACTCTCATATCTTGTTAAGGAGACGGACCCATAGCCTGACCAACCCAGCTCGCATTAACTACAAAACAATTAGCGTTAAACAATACATTTTTACCGAAAGTCTCAGATAGTTTATTTCTCAATATTTGATCAAATCCAAGTGTTATCAAATGCAACTAATATTAAGTTCCTTACTTTTCCATGGTAAATGTTGTCTAGCTACAAGTATTCCTGATCAAAATGACAAACACAAAATTGGTGGTGTCATTGCTTCAGCAATTTCTTAATACAAGGTCTTCTTCTGCCATCTTCTTGGCGATTTGCGCTATTACATCAAATCACAAAAATTAGATAAAATGTAAACATGCGCCCCCTTGTGGCCAATCTATTTAGATTAAGGTTCTCAAATGAAATGTTCCGTTCATAGCGCCCCTGATGAACGAAATCTCACCAAATTGTAGGAACTTCCACAGAATCTGGGATGGATAAATTATGTCAAGTTTCATGGAATTGAAATGTTTACATCAGAAGATATTGGCAATAGAGTCAATATGGGCCTTACAAGTTAATTGGCTCATAAGGTAAAAACGGGTTGTCCAATCAAAATTCTTTATACAACATTCATCAGCATGGTGTGGAGATGAGGCACACCAAATTTCATGTCAATCGGGTAAAGTGCCTCAGACAAGTTTATTTTCACACCTATTTCAGGAAATGTAAATGACAGGAAAAGTTTTGCTGTGGAAGATGAAGGTTATGAGCCCATTTCATTTGGAACATTATAAGGAATTAAAGGAAATATTAAGTTTTGTTCTGATCCATACAGTTGCTGAGATATCAGAAACAAGCAAATGTGCTTATTATTGCACCCTCTTTTGGCCAACATGTTTCAAATTTGAATCATACATTTTCCATGCCACACTAAATACGCATGTAAAGTTTCAAGACGATCAACCATTCCCACTGGCAAATATTGACTGCTGAATTCTGATTGGCTGTTTGGCGGCCATTTTGGCAATACAGAAATTGGCATTTAAGGACATTAAGGTCACATTTCCGATTTGTAGCTAAAACATTTCTTGAGATATTGTCATCTGTCAGAAGTTTGGACAAGGAAATAATAAAATATAGGCCAAAGAGTAATTTTGGGCCACGCAGTTGATTGCTGCACAACTTTAAAACGGAACCTCAGATCAACATTTTTTATAAAAAAATGTGTCACCATGTTCTGTAGATGATTTGTACCAAATTTTGTTAGAAATTGGATGAACGACCTTGGACTGGTTCATTTTGCATTAACATTTCATTTTTTTTAAATGGCGGGAACATTTTCCATACACAAATGGGAATCATTCCCCAACTAAACACTTATTTTATCCCATACGGTTCCCCGGATATAAGCCAAAACGAAAATGTGGTTATTATAGTGCCCCATAGAGTTGTCTGGATTTTTGGGAGATCTTTACCGGGATTGGGACATATATAAGTTTAGTGCCTGTAGTGTGTACAGTTTGTGCTGCTTATGCAGTTTTATGGCAGAAATGGAAACAATAATCCTTACAATTCCAATAGGGCTCCAGCTTGGACCCCTAAGTATACAGTATACTAATGCACAATATACTCTATGGAGTATATCCACTGGAATACAGTGACCAAGGTGATGCATGCAGTATGTAGCATGTAATACATGGAGTACTGTAACCATAATAGGTTCCCTGATGCTTCCATCCTTTTCTGTCAGGCCTTGTCACGTATCGCCGTTAATCTTACACATCCCGATTCGCCACAGAGAGACCCTTGCAGCGCTGAAATATTTGAATCTCTGTCTTTTGATAAACCCAATGACTGATTTCGGTTAATCTTTTCCACAAACCAATGGTCCTGGATTGGATTTCGGATGGGAATGTGATCCCTAGCCAGTGATACTGCCTGAGAGGTGAACAGTTGCATATGGAAGTCATCCGCAGAAAGTATCATGGTCATCCTGCTCTCCTGTCTCCAGAGCAGCAGTAAAACAACCTTTTCTAACCAAGCACTCAGCTCGTATATTTTCCTCCTAAGCGCTACTCCGTCATTCCTGATTATCACAGAATATCTTGCTGAAGCTTTTGTCAGAGTGACAAGACCTGGTTGCTCATAACATAAACATACTTTACTGTGTACGGCGGTAATAATGCCAGTGTCCTCACATCTGGAGTTATCCTTACAACCACATTGTTTTGGTTTGAACCTCAAAGAGTACTCGTCCATCATGCACCTCAAAGTACACTTATTCACTCCTCTCTCCTGTCCCCCTCCAGGGCTCATATGGTTACAACAAGCTGGGGATGTCGTTATGGGTTCTGCAGGCAGTATAACATAATCGAGGAGTGTATCTTTAAGCCCTAATGTGTATGTAGTGTAATGTAATTGTTTGATAATCTCCTGCTGTGTTGTGGAACAACAGGACAATATGTTTCAAGTATATTTTCCTGTCCATCTTCTTTTATTTTGATTCACTCTTGTTTTTTCTCTAGCATCTGTGTGATTGAAATGTTTTTTGTTTGTTTTTTTGATGCAGTATATGGTGCAACATACAAAATTCTGGATAGCCCTCCAATAAACACTATCTCAAATGTGTACCAGAAGATCATTATTCTGGTGCTGCAGTGAGTCAAAGAACATAATTATGTAACCTAATACACTAACGTTGGTAACTGCAGGGACTGAACATTCTCTCTCTCTCTCTCTCTCTCTCTCTCTCTCTCTCTCTCTCTCTCTCTCTCTCTCTTTCTGTCACTCTCTGGTGTGTTGCACAGCCTTCATGACCTGAGACACTCTGCCTGGGATGGAACGATATAGATGTGTGTGTATCCACTGAGAGGATTTATAAACTGTTTATATAAACTGTGCGCTGGTTAGCTCAGTCTCAATGGAGAAGAGGTTCTTGGGTTTCAAACCGCAACCCTTGTTTGAGAAGAAGTCGATAACAGCTTGGTTAGACTACTACAGAAACACCTTCATAAAGGTCCACAGACTTTAAGCTGCAAGGCTCCTGACTAGGACCAACAAGCATGCCCATATCACTCCGGTACTTGAGGCATTACACAGGCTTCTTATTTGTTTAAGAGTCCATTTTAAAGTCTTAGTTATCACGTATGGAGCCTTGCACCGCCATACATCCTAGACTTGCTACACACACACACCTCTGGGCGGTCTCTGAGGTCATCAGGTCAGGGCCTTTTAACTGTCCCAAGAACTAGGTTCAAAACAAGAGGTGACCGTGCTTTCGGCACAGTGGCTCCCAGGCTATGGAACGCTCTCCCTCTCGCCTTAAGACCTATGGATACCATGGACACTTTTAAATCACACCTTAATACGCATATTTTTAGACAAGCTTTTCATTAGCATTTGATTTTATAATATATGCAGCTTTTATATCTGCTTTGCTTTTTTAATGTATCATGTGGTTTGTTTTGTGTTTGTTGGTAATTTCATTGGTTTTACTGTAAAGCACTTTGTGACTTTTTGTCTGTGAAAATGTGCAATATAAATAAAATGTACTTACTTACTTACTTACACAAAAACGCAGCAGAACCACTACAACTCATAGGCCAATATTAGAACAGTTTGTCTTCTCCGACTTTTATTTGACATGTTAATCTTTTTGAGAAACTGTGTCCGCGAGGCCACAAAACATACACTGAAAGTAAATGTGAGAAATGTTACTATCAACAGACAATAAATACATGTTTTGGCCCATTGGACCACCTCTTCACAGTTAGGTGAATTATTATTATTCACTTCTATCTTCACTTTTGTGTCCAGACAGAATATTTCAGAATAGAAACAGTACATGACCATAATCATGTGTTGTAGAATAAGAAATATACATTTTGAATTGAGTCAGATCCATATTTGCTTAAAACTGTCTAAAAGTACATATATTGTCATAGCAAAATGTGTTCTCTGCACTTGACCCATCTCCCAAGGAGCAGTGGGCAGCCACTCTGCAGGGAACAGGTACCAACTCCTGGTTAAAAGCAGTGTAACTATGGTATCATGTTTTTAATAATAGGTCAAACCAGAGCAAACACAAGGAGAACATGCTCCACTACAACAAACTCCACACAGAAAGATTGGAACCAGGGACCTTCGTGATGTGAGGCCACAGTGCTATCTCCAGAAAGTGGATATAATTTATATAGTGCGTTTTCCAACCTTCCAGCCACCTAAAGCACTGTACCTATTCATTCACACACACATTCATACACCAATGGTGCTGTCAACCATGACATCCAGCCCCCGGGAGCAGTAAGGGTTAGGTGTCTTGCTCACTGACACCTCCACACTGTGTGTGGAGTTAGCGGGGTTTGAACCAGCAACTTCTCAATCACCTGCCAGTGAGAGGTGATCAAAAAATAGTGGGGTGAGTGGCAATCACCCCACTCCACCCACTGCCACTCTTAAATATTTAGCAATACACAAATGATATACTGTACAGTAAATAATATTACACTAGAAACATTAAGGGCCTTATTTACCTTTTCTAAGGCAAGGCACAAACTATATTTTGGCTCTACTGTCCTGATATTGTACTTTAACTTCAAACTGGATGGATGTTCAATCGCTTTCCTCTGCCTCAAGATAGCAGTGTGTTAACAATGAGCCAGATCACACCTCATAGTTAGACCAACACACCCATGGGCGCTCAAATGGGCGACAGTGCATTTGCTATCTCAATAACCCTGGCCCAGGTCAGGACAGTGACAACTGTGTCGGTCTGAAACCAGCAAAGACACTTGCATTTCGGCTTTGCGCCAGGTGTACATTTGGCTCTATATTGCCTTACCATATGCATCCTACAGTATAGTGTATTAAACAGTTCAATCAATCAATCAATCAATCAATCTTTATTTATATAGCACTTTTCATACAAATTCATGTAACACAAAGTGCTTC
>JAODLL010003813.1:0-34481 GCA_026546735.1 Forbesichthys agassizii
CATTTTATGACCAATTCATGCAAAACTCCACGTAATCCCAAGGGGTTCACATACTTTTTCTTGCAACTGTACATACATTTTCTTTTAATTAAAAAAACCAACCACCTCCTGCTCAGCTTTCTCCCAACTGCTCATTTAAAAAAAAAAAAAAAAAATTCTGATCAATAACCGACGCTCACTAACCAATCATTAGGCCTAAAGTCTTATTGAGAATGGACTGTGTGACCGAATGCCGGAGATAATCACATCCGAGACATGTTAATATTCAGTATAACAGCCTAAAATTACGCTTGTAGAACTGCACAAGCGGTCTTAAAATACTAGGCACAACCAATATGCTACAAACTAAGCAAAACAAACATTTTCCTGTATATTCACTTGTTAATTTGTTTGGGTCTGCCACAAGTTACCACAGACCATGCACTTTGTATCATGTAGTCTATATTTATTTGTGTAGTTCCATTAATTGTGCAACCAGTAAAAATATGTTCTTAACAGTCCATTCCAATTAATAATTCAATGAATGGTGTTGTGTCGGCTAAAGCATGATGCTCTTTTATACCAAAAATACTGGAAAATTAACGTTACATTTCATTCTCATTTTCATTCTGTGCAGTAGGCTAAGCGCTATCTTAAGCTATAGTCTACAGTCCTCAGTAGCCTATTTTGCTGTATTTTCTGAAATCAAAGCTTGTCCACATGCTGTGTGGGATTTAGGTTGAGCAGTCTGTTAAGTACATCTGTTATGTAACTGAGACCCCCGCAGCAGAGAATAGGCTACCCGCTCAGTTCGTATGGTAGCAGTGTGCCGAGCTGGTACCAACATGCCCTCTTTGATTATTATATTAGATTTGTTTTGTACTGTGCAGCAAACAGCAGCCATTTTTTTTACCATTTAACTGATAGTAATTAATCGGTCACAATTCTTATTACCATGAACATCCCTACTCTCAACAGAGAGAGTGTAATGTGTGAAAACAACACCCACTGGGGGTTGGGGGATATACATTTCATCACTCTCCATGTTGTTTGCTAACAACAAACTGAAACATCCCTAAACCCTGTATGATGGGATGGTCTACCAACATGGTACGGAACACAAATATGTTTTAATAAGACGAACCAAAAAAGATTATTCATTGACTGAAAAGGCAATAGATTGCTCAATGTCATAATTAGGCTACTCTGAAAACTAGAGTACCCTAGGGAAGAAGAACACAATTGGCTCCACAATATGATTCATAAAAACACTTTCACCCCTTGTCAACCCTTTGTCTGCACATGTAGTGTATACTGAGTGTCGCGATACAAGTTTTCCCATTCTTCCTGCTAACGCCTCGCATGTTATTGCCTGTATCCACTTACAGTATGTCTCCTTAAAGGTACCTTTGTTCGGTTTGGCAGCTTATAAAAACATAGTGTTTACTTATTTATTTTTACTGTGAAGGTAGCACATTCTATCACAGCAGCTTTTAGGCTTTTTTTCAGGTTACTGGATAAGGAGGCATCTACAGTAAATTTGATGTCAAAGGAGAGCGATCAATTGTTTCCACACACACGCATGCAAATACACACAGTGTCTGTTGGTCTGCCATTGCAAAGCGTCATTGACAAACCTGAGATTTGTTCGCACATTCATGGTATTGACAGTATTTGCTGGACCAGTCAGGAAAAAGGTCATAATTCTTTCAGGCACCGTCAAAATACCAAATTGACATGGGCTGTCAACCATAACAGATATTCTAACAAAGCATTTCAGTCACTGATATATGGTAGGTACATTAGCTATATGTACAACACATTTAAGGATTTATTTCTTAATTTTATTTTCTGAAGACATACATGAAATACTTTACATATGTCATCAGTCAAGGCGACAATACCTTCCTTGTTAATGTATGTAATCATAACATTATGATTCAAGAAGAGAGTTGTTAGCCATAAGAGACATCAATTTCATTATGACGGTGAAATTATTTTCTCCTAGATATGATGAATTCACCTGAGGAGCAGAAACCTAGTGTAGCAGTCCCCTGAGACATGATGCGAGAGACGTGTAGCTAATAGCTACATCATTATCCCATAATACTGTCAAATGGTCACATCAGTATGATGCTCAACAACTGCTGAGCCATCATACACCTTATAACAGAACTGCTGAAATAGCTTTATGTTAACATTAATGGCTTCAACTTAGCTTCTGCTTAAATCATCCTCTTCTAATTACTTCCTTTTAAGTTGTAGCCTTTTATTATTATTAATATTCTGCACAGTGATAGGTTTTACATTTTAAACATGTATGCTATAACTTAACTACTGTAAGTCAAAAGTGATGGGGTTCCTCTCAGGCAGGGATTAAATTGAGCTGGAGCCAGGTGGAACTGGGCTCTGGTACATAACACTTTCAGTAGAGCTACCCATTAAAAATTATGATTTGACAGTTATTAGCCAGTATCATTAAACATTATTTTCTCAGACGTGTCATTATTATAAATGTATTTCTGGTGAGTAGGCCTATGCCTAAAATCTCTGGATACTCAGTTTTTGCCGTGCTTGAATTACCATGTGCGCATAAGCACCGTGAGGTGATTTACAAGGCTGCGTTCAAGTCGGTGTAATGTTTACAGTTCCGTTCGTATGTAGGCAGTGGTGAACTGATGGCCAGGCTATAGAACACGTAACAGGGAAGAGAGTTGTCCTGTGCATTGCTCAACCTAACATATTAACAAAGGGATCATTTGTGCTTTGCTGCTGCTTACTGTAGCTATAGATATCCCACACTATATCCTGCCCTACAGTCATGGCCGTACCCACTTCACCACGGTCGACCTGTGCCTCTGCATTTTTTCCACTAGACCATCCTGCCCCCTACACTAGGCTACTTTGGTTTTGAAAATATATGTTGTTTGGCCAAGATAACTGACTTCCTCATTTGATCATTGCATATGAGCTTGGCGTTCACCAATCACCGGCGTGGGGGGAGTGCATGATCATTTCAACAAATTCTTTACTCATAATGGCAGTCCTTTGATTTACATTCACGATCGCTCTCTGAAATGAAGGCCACTGCATAAGCTCCCAGCCTGCTAGCAAAAATAATAGGTGATGTTTCAATGCTTTTCAACAATCAGCCGCTGAATCTTCCCAAATGTGGACTTCTAGAGTTTGCACATAGCGAACTGTTCATTCATCCCCAGAGATGATCGTCTCATCTCAAGAAAAGCTCATGTCTCTGTGGTTGCGCAATTTACAATATTTTAACCCATTTGGTGCCTGCGTCCATTGGAATATGCAACGTTAGAACCACAACAAAGGTCTGTTATACTGTACCTGCAGTGACCAGACACAAACAAACAATACCATATTTATCATATCAACATTAATAAACTTCAAACAGACTAGAACTGGGTACCGTTTGCATTTGAATCGATATTGGTGTATCGGTACTGGACCTATAATGGAAGCATAGGCTATTAAGGGCCTGTGTGCACCAAAGGTCTTTTTGGTGCTAAGAGCACCTATTTTCAATTTATAAATCATTTAGTTCAGCACTGCCAGCGCTGAGCACCCTCTGCCAGCACTGAGCACCTGCTGGAGTCGTTAATGTCGTGTTTTTGTGTAGACTAGCAACAAGCACTAGAGAAGTGTTCTAGAAGCACACTGAAAATTAGGTTGTGGGCTCTCTTGATGCTAAAAATGCATTTGGTGGAAACAGGCCCTAAATTAGAAAGAAGATAGAGCTATCTGGAAAGACCTACGTGGAGCAGATATGTTAACAGTAGGTGATAGAAAGCCCACCTTGCTATATAATAAGTTAATTAAGTCGCATGTCACGCGATCTGTTCTGCTCTGATAAATGTTTAAGTACCTGAGCTGCCATTGTCATGAAGTGTAGTTTTCGATTTACGTCTGTCACGGTTGATACAAATTGTGGTTACAGTAATAACAGAAGCGTTTCTCAGTAGATGCTGCTCGGTTATTGATGTGCCTGGGATTGTCACGAGTGTCCGGTTCTCAACAAATAGGCTTATCTGTAAAACACGTGTCCTCTCCTCCTATTTATCGATTTTTTTAAATTGAAAAAAAAAAAAACACGTATGAAAATTACGTCAGTTAGATGTTTTGAATTTCGGTTTCGATTACTTTTCGATTAATTGTCCAGCCCTAGGTACATAGTGACATTAACAAGCACAAATCTTTAGAAAAGAGGAAGATGTCAAATGGGGTACAATATTCTATTAAATGAGCAGTGTTTTGTTTATTAGTCAGAGTGCATTTTCTCTTTGAATTTCAATGCATGTTTTCAGGCAAATTTAATGGATGATTGAATCACAATATTACCCAGTAGCTTTACTAATTTAAATTATTATAATTATCTGTGCCATCCCCGTGATAAGACTATTAGCTTAAACATTACGTGCATTACATTCATTATGCATAGTTGTCAACATAAACACACAAACACACACACGCAAGCCTGCACACAGGGATATCTGGTAGCTAGAGACCTTTATGAAATTGACAACTCAAATGTATATATAGGTTTATTACAAGACGTAATTGAGAACCAAAATGCATATGCATTCCAAACATGCAGTATGTCATAACACGCATCTAGAGCTATGCAAATATTGCACATGACATATTACTGCTTCTTAAATGTAAGTTAAATCAAATGGATTGTTTCAGCACTTCAAATGTCATCTATTATCCAAATTCCTGATTGTGCTGGCAAGATCAACAGGTGCATAAGAAGGTAAACATTTTAAGGCAGAATTAAGGATGTTGCTATAATGGACAGAGAGTTTCAAACATGCTACTCTTCCTGTGCAAGAGATACAAACTCAGTATAGCGGATGTAATGCAGTTGATAATTGCTATTCAGGAGATGTACACGTTTCTTTATTAAACCAAGTTAGAGAATCTCTCATCAGCCTGAAAAAAATGTCAGTCCTCCAAGGTGAAAGCCTGGTGGAAGGTAACGTATCACAGAAGAGAAATAGGTATTCTATGTGGCCTGACTGCTGATAGTCTCCTCTCTGTTGGTCAAAGACAATTATCTGACATATTTATACACTGATGGATACAGAATTTGGTCAACATTTTTATAACAAGTTTATTGTGATTGGAAGAACATAAAACATACAAAGATATTAATGAAACCATTAATACTTATGAAATTATTTTAATGAACACCAATCATTATTAAGAAAAGCACTTACTGTATACACATTTATAATACCATAAATCAGAGTGTCACTGCTCCACTGCTCTAATGGCAGTCAAATTTGTCTGTGAAAACCAAAATGAAAACTGAATATTCACAGCAGACAGTGTGTCTAAATAGTGGATATCTGATGACGTCTTGGGGGTGAATAGAAGTGTAAATGCTTTAAATATGTATAATCCTCCAAAGCCCTTGAGAACAGATGAACCCAACCCAGGCTTTCTGAAGCTTAAGAAACACAGACTGAATAAAGACTAACATTCATAGATATTGAATGTCTGTAAGCTGTTTAAAATATTAGAATGAAGAAGGCACACTATAGTTACAGGAGTCATACCATGAAAACCGAATTGTTCTAGTTGTTTTTGGAATTAGTTATGTTGATGTTACTTGGATACGTACTGGGCCTTTCAAAGTGGACTGATACATTCCCAGTCTGTAATGGCCATAAAAGGAAAAGAGCCAGAGAAACATGCAAATTAGAAAAGTGAGTGGCTTCTACGTAGAAGTTAGTTAGTTTAGAATGATTGCCTAGCCATCTACCATAGTATTCCACAAAATAAGATAAGGAACATTGATCAACAATACTCAAAGTAAAAGTTGAATGGTCAGCATTTGCAGATTACCAAATCTGTAAAACTAGCTTTTGATACAGTAACTGGTAGGCTTTACAAAGGGCAAAAAAATAAACATTATTTGGCAATCAATACCATACCGAGAGAATGGCGTGCACGGTACACATCAATAGGCCTAACTACATTAGATTAGTATAAGATATATTGTTCAGTAACAGTACAGTTATTACAAATAGGCTAATACCAATGGCAGGTTGATTTACTTAACCACAGCATTGCTCTTTAAAGACACAGATGACATGGATGTCATACTGAACTGTCATCCCCTGCTGAAAATGGACTGCAGTTTTTGGGCGTTCGAGTTGCAGCTGCTTTTATCCAGATCAACGATCGATCATATCGTGCAATAACATAACTTCATGTCTGTGATAATAGCAAAGGTAGCTTATGTCTTTGTTTAACTTTAAGGCAACAATACAAAACTTTATACCTTAAAATAACAGCTTCAAAATCATTTTGATCTTTGACTTGTAATAGGGAGAATATCATCTTTGTGCCCTTCGTTAGCAAGATACTGCACTGTGTAAGTTTGGTGTCCTGGATGGTACACCTCTCGCGAGAACTGCATAATGCTGTACGGCAATACAAGACTACCAAGATTCTTCAGCTAGACGACTCTTGCGCACTGTTGTTCATAAATATATTGGTGCTATTATAACACAGACATCCTATCAGAAGCGAACAGACTGAATATTATATTATGTGGAATGAATAGATGAAAATACCTGACGAGAGTGAATCATGGACTGGCTTTTACTACTGGAGCAAACAAATGGAGGTTGTTGCAAATATTATAGTCTATAGGCTACCGCAAGATACTACATTGTTTTTCCTGACGTTAGCTGTATGCTAATGATGTGTCGTGGGTAACAGTTGGAAACAACGACAATCTGACAACATTGTACTTCCAAAGATGCTCAGTCAGTTTGTTGGATGTGGTGCCACTGCGGTGCTAAGTGGAGCTATTCCCTCATACTGTAATTTATAGGCTAAGAGCTTACACGCAGCCAATGCTGAGAGAAAGCTTATTTCACTTCCTAGTTATCCGTAGCGAGCGGTATAGTAGTAGTAGTATAAATCTTTAATGTCCCCACAGGGCAATGTTCCTTACAGACAGTAGTCAACACTTATACACACAGTACACATTTGTACAATACATACAGTATAAATAAATGCAGTCATCCCAAATACAATCCTTCTCTTGAAAATTCAGTCTTGAAAATGACTTTGTAATTACATCTGCGACCAGATATGTCTTCTCTGTTAGCCATCGTGGGTTGAAAAAAATTACATATTTCACCTTGTGCAGGTCGCTATGAATGTAGTTTTGAGAGCTGAGTCTTAAACTCTCTGAACATCCAATCAAATGAGGTGAAAATGACGATGTTACAGTAGGCCTGCCATGTACACTATTAAAAGCAGCTCAACCAAGAAAGGCTATGAAATTAAGAGAATTCATAATATTGAGAATATTATAATACTTAATCATAACAAAATATAAAAATATAAAAATGCAAGTTAGTTATTCTGATAGTGTTTAGGCCAGCAGAGAAGGCCGTGCTGGCCCTGATGGTCCATCACTGGTACGTTCATACAGTAGACACTGTAGCATGTAAGCACTATCAGGAACTTGGATATATTTTAATTGGCTGATTGTCACTCAGAAGACAAATTCAGCCATTAGTGACACTAGTGTAGTGCATTTATATGTAGTTTATTTTATTCAGTAGGCCAATAGCTAGTTAACATATTTTTACAAGACCTGAAAACAGCCAGACTTACCTTTAGTTTTCTGAAAATCCTCATGATAAGTTTACCGTTCGATTTGGTCAATGAGTTGGTCGTTGTGCATGTCCATAAAAATAGCTCTCCTGTAAAGTAGTCAGTTAGCCAATGCTGTGTCACAGACTGTATACATATAAAGGCTGGCTCTTCAAGACTAACTACTGCATAACTCTTTTACATTCATAATTTGACATTCACGCTAAACAATATTCCAATTTCAAATTGGTTGGAAGTGGACGTTTTACAGCTGAACTGTTCAGTTGCTTGCTACATTACTTCATCAATTTAGTTAGAGTATCCTCCATGTATTCATATAGTCTATTTTCATGCCAGTCCCAAGTGTGTGTCTCTTTAAAACACTTCACCTATCCATATACATTTAAAACTATCAGTTTATTTCTTCTTTATGTTTTATTATTTCATGATCAAGGTAATGATAAATCAATTCAGGTTCCTCTCAGTACCTTTGTGAAAGAACATTTTGAACAATGTGTTGATGCTGATTAAAATCTGGATAGTGATGTGTTATACATGACTCTAATTTATCTATCTTCCTCTCTCTCAAACACCAAAATGTACAGTATATCAAGAAAGTTAATTTAGAGTTTAGAGTTTGTATAACTCTAAACTCTGGTATATGCAATACAAGTATATATTCCACAACCTTCTGGTTTGGAAGGCTGATACCCAGATTATAGAGTGGTGGAGACATGTGGTAGGTTCTGCACTCATGTTGTTCCTTGTTCTGATATTCTTAGAAAGAGTTTAAGAATTCATTATACTCTGGTCACTAAATGCTGAGCTATTCAAGAAAGAAAAAAAAAGAAGAAAAAAACATATGGAAAGAAATTCTACTCTTTTTCTTGCTCATCAGATAAAGATTTTTTCCTCACAACCAAGAAAGAAATTAACTTCCATGCATGTAACTTTTTTGTTACATACACATTTCACTAACGTTACCTGGAGCAGAGATGTTCCAGTCCTTTCATTTCCCATGGTGGTGGTAAAGGTGGAAGACCGCTTAGCACTTATTACTTAGAAATGGCTCCCTGCTGGATCATAATAACAGCCACCTACGCTGCTGAGTACATATTTGGCTGTGCTGTTAGCATGATAGAGGGCTGTTATGATAGAGGCTTAAACTAAGAATGCAATCATGTTAAATTAATTAAAAGCTCTGAAAACCTTTTCCACTTACTTTCAAACAGTTAAGCAAACTACGTGGAATGCATTATAAATATATTTATATATACACATATACTTTGTTCACACATTCACAAAATAGTTGTATAATACTCTCCCCAAACTTCCCAAATTGTCACTCATCATAGACTACTAGCTTCCCAGTTTTCAGCAGATGTCTTTGTGCTGATTATTTCCTCATCCCTCCCTCTGCTATCTGAGGCAAGAACAAGACGTGTTTCATCAACAGATCTCTGAAAATCTGACACCAATACCCCATGTGAAGTATTATATTATTTAGTCCTGAAATAAAAAAGAGAGACTTCAAGCCAATTCATCCCCCCCCTGAAATATGTAACAAGAGAAGTGCAGCAGAACATATACACGCATCTCACTTTCTCACATTTTACCTATTGGGTAAGGCACCTTCGTCACCTCCCTCGATAGTTGTCTATTTCTTTTCAGAACTCTCTTACCAAATCCCTTTCACCACTTCCCCGGGATATCTCGATAGGGTCTGAACTGATCACAGGGTCTGGACACATGCCATTGGGGATTTATTTGCAGTTGTTGCATAATGGGCGTGGACCTCAACTTATCTTAAAAACTTTTGGAGCAGCCTTTAACCAATCTGCATTGCTAGTTGCTATAATAGAGCAATAGTCGGGGCCGAGCCAATCTACAAAATATTATCTGAAGGGGTGAGAACCAGAGGGGCGTGAATGACATTTCTCCAACTTTACAGGACGGCCAAAACTAACATTTTAAATGCTAATGCATCTTTTTGGCACCAACAATCCCCAATCCACTTCATATAAATGGATGGGCCCCTCTGATGACAATATTAACAAAGCATTACATACAATTTTAAAGAAATAAGCTATTGTGATCAAATACAATTTTTAAATCCTTACAACATGCTAAAGAGCGTAAATGCAGTTACAGGCATATTATGTTCATTATTTAAGTTTTTTGGTTTTAATGAATAACTACAAATTGATTAAGAATTCACTTGTGCCCTTTTATCAATAGAAAAAGCTCATCAAGAGCTTACATTTATATACATCTCCATTTCACCCAAAATGTTACTTCCGCCCTACTCACCCCTCGATAAATGGTAATGCTTAATTCATTATTTCAATAGCTCAGTTTGAGATGCAGTATGGCATTTCAAAGAAAAATATGTATGTTTATTTTCTTTATTTGGGAAAAAAAATTGGGCATTTATTGTAAACTAAAAACAAATTGCCTATATTAATTACATACAAATCCAAGTACTGTAGGAATTCCTAACTGTTTCAAGACCACGCAAACTGTGCCGGTTGTCGGGACTTTTAGTGGTTAGGACTAGTTTTTATCACACTCAAACTGACAGGCTGGTGAAAGGTTTGAACTGAACCCTGAAGTTCATGATCAGAAAGTTTGTACAAGATGATAGCCGCAACTGGGATAAGTGGTTAGACCCTCTGATGTTTGCATCAAGGTGATCTATTTGGCAAAGCCCCATGGGTTGTGCTGAACGTAATTAAAGAAAGATGCAAGATAGGCCGAAGTAAGCGTTAAATGTTATGGACCTGCAAGCAAAACTCCATGCACTGGGTCAGTTATGACAGAAACATGCTGTACAACAGAACAATTCAGTTGTCCCATCTGCTAGGTAAAAATAACTCACCAAATAGCAATGGTCCTTCTTGGTCACACAGTGCATGGGGGATGGCACAAAAAAAAGTAGTTCGAAAAGAATTAGAGGCAATGCTTAAAATGGGGATAATAGAGTCACAGAACACCAGGTGCAGTCCAATTGTTCTGTTGGTGAAGAAGGATGGGACAATCATGTTCTGTGTAGACTACAGGATGGTTATTGGGGGTATCACAGTTCAATGTGTGTATCTGATGCCTAAGGAAAAAAAGGCCTTCTCCACTATGGGCTGTTCCACTTTATCACACCTTTTTTTGGCTTGTTCAGAATCCCATCCGCCTCCCTGTGCCTGATGGGCAGGATGCTGCATCCGCATGCTGCATATGCTACAGGCTACATTGAAAACCTTATTGCCCACAGTGACAGCACCTGGGAGCAGCATGCGCAGCAGGTGAACAAGTTTTAGGTAGATTGGAATGAAGGTACATTATCTGGAGTCCACAGGCATCCATTTGAGCCTACACACAGCATACACATGGTGCTTAAATGGTTCTTCAGAAGGCCTTGTGGTTCTACGAAGAACCATCACCTACTAAATAACAATTTCATGTAGTATATGGTTCTACATGTATGTCATATGGTTATTTGGTACGTTAAATGGTTCTTAAATCTTTTTTTGAGTTACTGATGATGGCGGATGCTTTGCATTTACTTAATAGCCATACTTTTCCATGTTCAGAGGTGGGAAGTTCTGCTATCCAATATGAGAGAATTTTGAATGAGGCTATAATAATGGATTAATAATTGTCTACTGCATGACCGATATTGCAATTAATGATAAAATAATGATACAAAATAATCATATATTTGTTTTAATGAAGGCCTATATCATAATAAATAGTAAGCTATATTAGTCTACATTCCAAACAGTACTTTTTATATGTGATTAAGTAAAACCTACAATCCAGACATAAATGGATCTATAGGTCAAAAATAATTATACTATAAGTAGGCCTACACTTTTGAAGAATGTTTTCTCAAACGTAGGAGGCTACATTATTCTTCTAGTCTTTAAGAGGCCAGATAGCCCATGTGTTCAGAAAGTAACTTAGATATTTGTACATTTTGTGACATTAAAAAACAAAATTTTCCACAGTCCACGTACACATGTTCGTTAACTGATGGAGCGCATATTGCAATGTGGGTGCAGATTTTTGACAATTGCAGTACATTATAGGCAAACCAGTGAAATCACCGCCTATAGGCAAATTGCCTCTTGACCGGCGTTGTCTGCTCCCTAGTAGTGTATGGGAACCGAATATTTCTGGAGGTCAGACGAAGGCCATTAACAGTGGCAGCATTAGTAAGGACTGAGAAATGCCTGACCCGTCTGCTATTTAGTGCTGGAGCTGGAATGTGTCAGTGGCCGGGGCAGGACTTGGGGGGGCGGGGTTCACGGAAACAGGTGTGGGCAATTATTATTGACTGTTTCCACAGTAAAGAGGAAGTGCGTGAGAGCAGAGCGAGGGTGAACATGTAGTAGATGTTTCCTCACGGTTCCCTTCTAAAAACGAAGATGAAGAACCTGAAACATGCCTGTGTTTGAACGAATTGTGAATGAAGCTGTTTCGATTTGCTCTGTCCAACCATGTTGTTATATTAACATAGTATACCATATATGCATAGCGGGATGCATAAAGGAAGAAGCTGTCAGTTAAGAGCTAAATTAATAATTACAACCTGAATGAAACTGACTGATTACGATAATCAACCTTTCTTCCATTATTCCTTAATCCAATCAGAGTGGATTGAATAATTATAACAATTGTGTTAGAGGCGGTTCTAATGCATCAAATCCTCATTAATTTCACCATGGAGATTTCCAGGCACAGCTGTCACCATGGTGATGAGGTGTGTGTGTGTGTGTGTGAGCTAAGTGGAACACATTTAGTTTCTGCTCCCAGCATCAACCGTCCAGACAGACTAGTGATTATTGCCACTGGCAATATTCTTTGTGTGTTTGCAAACACAAATGCAGTGTGGCATCGCTGAAGCCACTGAATCAGCTATTTGGCAGTGTTACTTCCTAAAAGGCTGAGCAGGGGAAATGCTGTAGTTAGTGGTATCCTCTTCTGGATGACAAGAAACACTGAGCTAAACAGTGGAGTCAGATCAGTAGATGGGTAGATACTGTAAGTCCCACACAAGAGACGTTTACTGCTATGGCCACAAAGGTCTTCAGAACCCCACCTTCAGACTTCTGATTAAATCTCAAAGGCTATGCTACTGGGGAGATCGATATCCCTCTAAAAACCTTCTTCTTACACTTCCAGGCAGGGTGCCAGGAAATTATCAGGGCAGTTCACCAAATGAGCGACACTGATCACAGGTAAGATTTTAAAAGCCACTCCTGAGCCAAGAGACGGTTAAAGATACCATTCTCATCTCATGTCATCTCAACACATCTGTCCCTCTAGCCAGGTTCTCACCTATGGGAGTGAGTCCACTGAGGCAGCTGGTACAATTAAAAGCTCCATCATTGCCCGTATCTTCCCTCTGGGACAGATTACTGCTCGTCCCTCGCTGGCTGTTCCCATCCTGGCCTCGCAGGTGAGACCATGCCTGTAGGGGCAGGTTGTTTGTTGCCCTTGGTTACGGCACATTAGTTAGGTTTAATGGTGGGACACATTTTTCTCTTTAAACAGCAAGACCAGGAGCTCAAAGACAATACGAAATACAGCAAACATCTGGGATCTAGGAAGGCTGAACCACCCATGGAGGTATAGTAAACAAATGCACAACGCCGCATGGGTTCAGAACGCGCCTGATGGCAAAGCAAATGCATCAGGCTACTGCTGCTGCTGAAGCATGCCCATATTCTGCTGCACGCCTTACATCACTGTGCTGTAGGTGCACTCGTATTTCATATTGTGTCACACTGCCAACTTCCGTTCCTCCATTGTGAACCCCCTTTCTGCCATTCATCTCCCGTCCTCACGTCCCTCCATTAGAGCGCTGACAACCCTAATCAGGTGATGTTCTGCTTGACTAGTCTCCTGTGAGAATCAATAGCTACAGTTCATTAAATGGCCGGGCCTGCAAGCTGATGGCTTTAGCAGGCCTATGGACCAGAGGGCACTGGGTTTAGGTCAGTGTCAGATGGCAAAGATAAGTGAACATGGGGGAGAGGGCAGGAAGGGGCATCATAATAGAGATGGAATGGTAGCGCACAGGGGCTTCCTCCAAAACCCCATATAACAACAGAAAGGAACACGTCTACACAATTATCCTGGATATCACACTGCTCACTGCCAGCACTGCATTATACGACGGTTATGACACATTTAAAACGGTTCCAAAACGAATGTATTGATTATTATTAATGAAAGTTACTTCACGAATTAGAGTGAGATGAAATCAGATATACAGCAGGTTCCTTCATTAAACACACGCCGCTACAATCTTCTTCTGCAAGGGATAGAAATGGGTTGTCCGTGAATGTGATGTGAAAATAAAGGAAGGTGGTCTTGATGGGTGGGAATATGAGAGGCTGAGCTTCAGGTTTAGTCTGGTTGATGTATCTTTGATGGGGAGTCTTGGTAGGGCTTCAGGGGTGATGGATGCTAGTGACAGGGAACATTGTACCACACTGGGCCTCCTTACAAAAGAGCTGCGTATCACCACGGCAACATACATAGGCAGACATAAGCTGTCTCCATTTGATTATAGGACGAAAGGAAAAGGAAGTGCAATTATAGCAATATCGCAGGAGGGGTTTTAAAAGTAGTGCCATCACATTCTCTGTTGGTCTGACTTAGCTAGTCTTCATTTTTGAGGCTGTGTGCGTGCGTGCGTGCGTGCGTGATGTATCCTACCGTCCTTGTCATCCTCTTAATCATGCTGTTTCTCCAGGAAGCAGTGATGAGCAACAGTGTAGGAGTGTCGGTGCGTTGAAGAGTAAAGCCTTCCAGCAGAGACTATTCAGCGTTCTTTAATAGCAGCAGGTCCTCAATGGGAGAAACATTGCTAATCATTTCAGCTCAAATGTGCTCTGGTAGTACATTGCAGCATTTACATTAACAATTCAGATGTTTTGTTGAAGTTTGTTGTATCTTCATATTGGATGCATTTATTGCTGGCTGCATTAGTATTGTACCGTGTCAGACTAGTGGAAATATTGTGGTATTATCACTGGATTCAACATTGAAGTAAATGTCAGCGATGGGCCATTCTAGCAGTTTCACTTTTACATTCAGTAAACACACTGCTGTAGGCTACACCTTTTACATTTTAATTTAAACAAAAGAAATACCTACATTAATAACATGACTGTTTGACATACTCACTACGTACAATGCTACTACAATGCTGATTTGGTAATACTGTAGGCCAGGGCTATTGAATGACAAATTCAGGTGGGCCAGATTTTAACAAGAGAATCTGTAGATGGGCCACATATTTTTGGCATTTATTTACGCGACCGTCTACGAGAGCTAGACAACAAGAACATCCACCCTGCAGCTTGGTTAATGTTTAATATGTCAAGTCAATGGTGAAGGTTTTTTATAGAATTATAGGATGCCGCTTATTCTAAGTCTCTCGGGCGCATAGGCTGTTGCACAACAAAATAGCAGCCACATCCAGTTTGCAATGTAGACAAAGACAAATTAAAGACAAAAACGTTGGCTAGACTATTGGCACCATATTTCTACCGGTATGGGTTTGAATGTGACTAGTACCATACCCAACCATTATCCTCACTAACAGGCGCTACGGGAGCTATATGCACATACAGTATGTCACTCAGACTAATATCATCACATTGATTATTAGGTCTGGACTACTACATCACATTTACAAACAGGCTCTGTCACGATGTCTTGGCCGTAGAACAGTTAATAATAACTAAAGTGCAGTAATATATTGACTTGATTTGTACAGTATAGTGGTTATAAAGTATATTGAGCTAATGTATAGTGGTCAAGGGTGCAATCCCCTCACGGGCTAAATGGGGGCAGTTGGTGGGCCACATTTAGCCCACAGGCCGCCAATTGACTAGGCTTACTGTAAGCTATAATGTACAAGAGCAAGAATCTGTAGGAGCTAGCAGACACTTCATAGCATCACTACTGTACCAAGGCTAGAACCAAATGTGACACCCATAGTCTGCACATAAGCACATAAAGGGAACTCAACAGCTTAGCAAATACAGACATTATGAAAATCACTCGCATTCTTATTGACACAGAATTACCATATAAATATGTTTCCATTCCTTATGAAAACCTTTTTTTTTTTTTAAAGCATGTGGCCATGATAGACAATGAGAGAGCATTTAGAAAGTAGTACATGGATTCTGTTTATCTGTGTGTGTCCAACTCCAAACTCCAAATGAGAGGGTCTAGAGTCACAGATGACAGATGAGCTTTACACATGCAGCTGTCTGCTGGGGCTCTAATGTGGACCACCAATGACAGCATGAAGCAATTTGGATACAGTATGAAACACTGTATCCAAATTGCTACACCCACATGGGAAAAGTCTTCTGAACTACAGAACAAAGTGTGCCCTTCATTTGTTGTGTCACAGTTTTTGTATGTGCTGTTTAATGATGGTTGGCAACAAACACCACAACTCCACAAAAAGTTATAGAAAACATTTTATATACACTTAAAAGTGTATAGTGTGCCATGAGAGGGAATTGCTCAATCAGATGCTTGATATAACTGAAGCTATCTCATTCCTTGCTGTTACTGTGATGTCATAACACTGGGGTGACAGTAGGTAGAGTAGGTTGACAGGTGATATGTTGCTGGTTCCAACCACACTAACTGCTCACCAAGTGTCGAGGTGTCCTTGGGCAAGACACCTAACTCTAACAGCTTCCAGTGGTCAGGTGTCACCTTGCACCTTGAGTGGCTGGAAGGTTAAAAAAGCGCTATACTGTATACATGCAGCCCATTTACCGTTAGAATAGTGGTTGACATTATTGTGCTGTAAGGTTTGTAGTAGCTCTTTAGTAGAAATTACTACTGAATACGTCCAGGTTAGACGGGAAGAGCATTAGGTTATGATAAAGATTTATGTTGGCTTTCCCAATGGCACTATATGATGGCATCATAAATGCCTAATTTCATGCATTATACTGTATCAGTAACCAAATGTATTTCCTATGGGTCAACACATATAATGGCAGTAGCACAGTGCAGGAGAGAGCGGTGATTGGAAGTTGCCTCCTGGCCAAGTGTTGTGGTGTCTCTGAGCAAGGCACCAAACCATAAATGCTGTCGGTGGATGGATGGTGCCTTGCATGGCTAAGGCCACCATCAGTGCATGGGCGAATGTGAGGCAAGGATGTAGTACAGTGCTTTCAAGAAGGTAAAGGTGCTTTTAAGTGTCACATACATGTGGTGAAATTCATCCTCTTCATTTAACCCATCCCTCAAGGGAGCAGTGGGCAGCCACTGTGCAGCGCCCGGGGACCACCTCCAGATTGGAGCCAGTGTCACTGGTCAGACGGCACTGACTGGAGGGTGAACCTGACATGTTTTTATATAGTGGGGGAAACCAGAGCACCCGGAGGAAACCCACGCAAACTACCCACAGAAAGGCCGGGACGACCTGGGTTCGAACCCAGGACCTTCTTGCTGTGAGACTACAGTGCTACCGTAGCCTTGTTGAGTGGCCGGCATGTTGGAAGAACTCTGTGTAAATGCACTACATTTACCAGTCCACACTCTGGATGGCGGGCCACGTACTAAAAATAAGTAGTGGATTGGGTTGGGAGTAGCAGGAGTTGGGGTTTGATTCAGAACCATTACACCCCTACTGTTTTTAATCTGCAAAACAGTTATTTCATTATTTTGCAGAGATGATTGTCAAACAGAACATCCAGGCATCCACTGTATCCCATAAACGTGAATGGAGTGCAGTGTTTTGCCCTAGTAGTGCATTTATGTCAAAGCCAGTGACTTATCATGGCAGACCAAAACAAAATAGAGGACGGGCCAAACTTGAAGTAGCCAGTCCTGCCTTATCTAACAATGACAAATTACACTATTTTAAAATATTTAAAATGTGATGCATAGTAATGTATTTGAGTAATTCAGTGTGAATGAGTAAAAAGCCCTTTTTATTACATTCCCTGTTCAGTCTCTTGGCAAGGATGCTTTGACTATATGCAGGCTGCGCCTATCTGAATCAACACACAAGAAATTACTTCTCATTGTAAGAAATAATATTTTATAAGATGAATGACATTGCAACCAATTTCTGCCTCAGAAAGTAAAAAAAAACTAAAGAAATGTTAAAAGAGATTGACCTTTCTTATTCTATGAGCTACACCTTTAATTTAGTTAATCGGGTCTATTAATTATAAATTAACTGTACAAATTTACAAGGAAACAACCATTAGCACATCTGCTAAAAAAGGTGGAATCTAACAATACCTTCATTTCAGTTAACAGTATGTGACATTATTGCTCCAGCAAAGGAACATTTTCTTTGAAAGTAATTTATCAATATAATTTATAGTCTTGGATTTATAAAAACAAACTCGCTGTAAAGTTTCCTGGGAATGCTATCGCCGTTTCCCAGGAAACTTGTATAACTCCCAGTCACTTAATTAAACAATTTTAGTTTGACTAGGATTTATAAAGCAAACTTTGCATGGAGAAATACACATAGTTTTATAACTCTCAATATATCTTGGCATATGCACTTTCCAACATTCTCTGTTATTAAGGTTATTTGTGACTTTGTACAGTATGTGGAGTTTTACTTTTTTTTTTGGTTGAATATCAAAATCGCAACAATAACACATATTATATTGTAAACACATTAAGATGTGTCAATTGCACAATATATACTTCACAATCTACATTTTCAATTACATTTCAATGCAATGCAATTCATCTTCAGTAAATTAAGTTATGTTCCTCTTCATCTCCTGTATTCCAGTGTAGATCTTTTTACTTTAAGTAACCATGATACTGTTTCTTCTGACATCCTACTCCAAATTATTTCAGAAATATTAAGTCACATCAATGGGAGCTGTCAATAATATCCTCTCGTCACGTCTTCTATTCACCAGATTAGAAGAGCTGTGCTCCCAGCATGCTGTTTCCATTATTCATCCGGGAATCAATCAACATCATTTAATACAGCTGGAGGTGTGAGAGCCTGACAAAATAGAGATGTGCATGTAAGATCACGTGGAAACTAAGTGTTCACAACAAGAGACAGCGTGAGAGGGAGTGAGGTGTTGTAGAGATAACAGACTGCATATCAGATATCAGAAACCACCACACATGATTGTTCAGGTCAGGAAATGAAATGCAGTTAACCCTAAATCGATGCTCCTCTGTGTGGCCATGAATCACCGCTGATGATTATTGAAGAAAGGTCCACCTTAGATCATTAAGTGGTTCTCAAGACTGATCCCGCTGATATCAGCTCCAGTAAGAGAAAGATGAGATCTTCTGCTCTGTCAGTGTTTTCTCACTGATCAGAAACCTTACCTGTACTTTATCCCTTTATTTTCTATACAGCACATTCATTATTTGCCTAAATAAAGCTACTAGAATCACTTCCTGGCATGAAATTGACTCTACTGTATGTGAAATTATCTATTCCCCACAGGTATTGTACAGTCAGTAACTATATTATACAATACTATAGAGCAGAGAGCCTCTATCATATCCAGGTTCAAACTACTCCAAATCACTCAGAAGCGATAGTGCTGATTTGTCAGTCAATACAGGATAAATATAAATATGTAAATTTGGTTTCACCCTGCAGCCTGAGATGAGATTGAAAACATATGTATGCCTTTTTTTCCTGATATTTGTCTGAACATTTCCATCATTATTTCCATCATACTAGCAATTCTCAATAATAATGGAAAATTGGCTTAATATCTCAAACTAAATCATCTTCACAGAAAGACATTGAATAAAATCACTGAACACTGAACAGCAATACAGCATGTTGAAAATGGTCTCAAAATTATACATCCTTATTTTAAAAGCTACATCTGTATGATTTGCTGTGATTCACAAATCAGTCTGGCAATGCACAACATGCTCCGAGCTTTGAGTCACCTCCATTCTGTGCTGTGTTCTATCTAAATGTGGTATCATGCTGCACTGAAAACAAATAGCCAGTAGACTTAGGTGTGTGGTCAGTAAACTATGTGAATCTGTCTCACAAGCACCTGCCTTATCCATCAGCTCTATTTAACAGACCAGTGCTACAATAAAGGGAACCGGTGTATGTGAAAGAGTGCTACAGCACAGCAGCATGTGAATAGCTGCTCCGGTGGGAATCACGTTAAGGCTTGGCTGCTCAGAATAAATAAATACACCTGAAGGAGGCCAGTAGTTTGTTTAACATGCTGTGGCACCACTGGGGGTTTCTAACAAGGTCAGAGGTCATTGTGCAGGACATCTATCAGATCCAGAGAGATCTGGAATAAGTGGTTCACTAGAGAGCTCATTACATTGCTGTACTCGGGAGAGGGGAAAAGATGCTAAGGCTGTGAAATCATAACCAATTGTGATAGCTGATAGATATACTTTATTGTCCTCATGAGGAAATTGGTTTTGGGGTTTTCAAAGCAGATATAGCAATACAACACAATCATAATAATAAAGATATGATATAAAGGGAGCTGTTAAACCTTGTGAAATGTAACTGACCCACATATTTTCCTGACTGCAGGAGAAGCAGCATTACACATACAAATAATACATATATCAATTATTTATTCTAATAACACAAGCACAATGAGTTGGTCTTGCTGGGTGGTCCCCATGCTATTCATTTTTTGAGTTTTCTTGCAGAATCAAATCAAGTGCAATTATGCCTGTGTTGGAAGCTACTGGAATTTGGAAAAATAAACAGTACGGTATTGCCATACTGTATTGTTATTGAGAAGAAATGATGTATGGCTATATGAAATAAAGTAATTCCTTTCAAATAGGTGAAATAATAAGGCAGCTCTTTTTTTCAATAAATGCCAAAAGATTATTCACTGGCACTGGGTAAATACAAATAATAAGTTACAGTGATTCATCTCTATATTCAAGGTGAAGATAGTCAGCTCTTTATTTTAAGAACACCATCACACTTCAAATGGTCCTGCTCTAGAAAGATATTGTCAAGAGCATTGGTATTGAAAACAAAAGTTATCGAAGTCATTACTCTACATGCATTCAGGCATACGCACATGCATACATAGCATTATGTCTGTTTACATCAACACCAATAGTTCTAATGCAAAGGGGTACAGTCTGTACAGTATATGTAACTGTTTTTGATACAGATAACATTATCGCTATGCCGTCTATTGTCAGGGTACCATACACTATGCAACACACCCTCTGGGAATGAGATTAATGTTCGCTTTGTCTAAAGCTAGCACAGAAGTGCAGTTAACCACATATTTTGTTGTTTATTTCAGACAAACTACTACTGTACATCACTTGATTGCAGACGCATTGGAGTGAGCAGATATTAGACAGAACTCATCTATGTGCTACAGTATCATTCATTCAGACTACTGCATATATCTCATATTAACCGTGCTATAAACTTAATTAAACAGGCTTCTGTGACCGATAGATCATGTTTACATGGGCAAACATATCTGGCTCCAAACGCTATTTGTCTATGTTTTGACTGTCTCCACCTGTTTTCCCCCTCTGCCAGATGACCCACGACTTATGTCTATATTTCTTATGTCTCGTCAACATTATACTGTACATCTTATTTTCTTTCTCCATCTCCATCTACTCCATCTACGTGTTTCAAGTAGGGGTATGTGCTGTGGGTATTCACGCGAATTTGTGCGAATTATTTTAACGGACATTTTAATTAATATTGGCCAACATTGTAAAAGGTAGCCTACATTAAGTAACTAAAACACGAAAAACACCGTTATTTCTTGTGAAGCAGATGACGCAAACACAATCATTAGGCTACACAACAGGAGCTACAGTATGCCCTGGCTGTTTAAGAAAGCCAGATTTACAAGTTGTTTTGATGATGAGAATCTCTAACACTGAGTCTAGTCCGTGTCTACTCACCAGTAGAACAAGGAAATTAAGTCAAATAACAGTAATCCTAATAGGCGAAGGTGCATTTTGGCCTACTAAAGGCTACTATGGCAGTGCGTGAACAAGTGACTGTAGCATACCTAAGGGCCCGATCACACCGAGACGCGTCGCTAGAAACGCGTTTTTTAGATGCGCATAAAAGTTTAAATATCATCAACTTTTCAGCGCAAGGCGCGGAGTCGCGCTGTTCGTCAATGTGACAGTTGGCCAAGGCAGCCGTTCTCTTTGTCGCAGGCAGTGCATCTCTGTGTGATCAAGGGTTTATCAAAGCGCTTTTGAAGCGGACGCGCCTTTAGCGACACGTCTCGGTGTGAACGGGGCCTTACTGTTGCCTAGGCTGCAAAAGGGATCTTGCGCTCGGGATTAACACTGATGAAACTTTGCATCACGTCGTCGTAGTGCAATTGTTCAAATTTGTCCGTGTTAATGAATGAGTGTAAGGTTTGTCTGACACATGACAGGTGCTACTGTAAGTTGTTGATTCTGATCCAATAGGTATTGCTTTATTTGATGGAATAAATTAAAGCAATCAGACATTCGCCTTTGCACCGTGGCCGCCAGTATATTGTGTAATTTGCACGCCTGTTTGCAGCAAGTGTGTGATGTAGACGGCAAAAATAAACATCTACATTTAGAATGTATCCAATAAATACTGTAAACTTTCAATTAATTAAGAACATACTGTCCTTTCCAACAGGGGGTGCTGCCGCTCCCTCAGCACCCCTACTTCCCACGGCCCTGATGGACAGCCTGTGTTCTCACCTCAACATTCACTTACCATCATGAACTGAAAATATCTGTTGTCTAGACGGGTTGTGTTTGTTTGTAGACACTCTAGTAACACCATCCCACAACTACACTACTGGTGGAGCTCATCGCTTGTAATTTTAATGTTACAAAAGATGAGCTTGTATGAAGTCATTTTCAATGAATCTATATTAGTGGCAGACATTTTGACTCTAGCGCAGCACAGAGTGTTTCATAGAAGATAAGACTGGGTCTGTTTGTGCATGCGTGCGTGCATATGAGAGTGAGCGCGCGAGAGAGTGAGAGAGAGAGAAGCCAACACAGTCAAGTTTGGCATAAGGGAAGGTTTAAAGAAGGTTCCACCTACTATTAATAACCCCTCCCTCCCTCAAACCCATGCACACACGTGCGCGGCGCACACACACACACACACACGCACACTATTGAACAGCAAAGCCGCCAGAGGTTTTTAATGGCTCTTATCTGCCTCACCCCCTGCAGCAGTAGCCAAAGCCTCTTCCCCATCTGATGATGCTTGTCAACAGAACGACAGGACATGAATGTAGCATTTCTCAGTACTGAGATTAAGAACCTCTTCTAGCCTAAGGCCTGGAATTTAACATGGGGGAAAAAATAATCTGACTATTATCTTTAAATTCTGACGTGGGGGATGTTGAGGATATGACGATAATAGATGGAAGTGATAGGATTTCATCTGAGATAGCACATCTAATGAAACGAGGAGAGCTTCAGAGATGCAGAGAAACAGCTCAATCCCACAGGGCTGAGGGCAGCAAGCCCTGCAACATGAATGGGACATGATATCACCTAGTGGCAGATTGTGTAACACTGATATACATAATGGAGGATTTTAGGGGGCTTTGGGCTGTGCGGGGGGATTCAACGACACACAGAATACAGGTGACACATGCAAAGCATCCATATTTCAACAGGACACTACAATACGGCACAGAGGGTAAAGGAGTGTATCTAGAGACTATAAAACTGCAGTTCAAAGATGAGCCAAAAACTACACAGGACTCCAAACTGTCTTTTGACGGATACTTTACCCGCTAGTATAAATTCTATCACAGTTAAGTGACTATAAATGGGATCCAGAGTCTCTGAATGTCAATTTATTTTTTGTAGCCAAGTGTCATGTCCTGAAGTTGATACGTCAAGCCATCACACCAGTGGATCTGCTGTCATTCATGTCCTGTTGTGGCAGAAGTTAGTCAGCCACTGCGATGACTTTAGTGACAACTCACTGTCTCAATGTCATCCATTAGAAGAAACCAGATTAAAAAAAAGGTCATAGGAATAGAGAGACCCACTGTTTATCACATGAAACACACACACACACACAATAATAGACATGAAAATAGCAGAAGCCTCCTTGTAGCTATTTAACAAAAAGGTCCCAGAGGCTCAGAATAATCATGTTCAGACAGCGTATGAGTACAAATTACTGCATCTTGATGAAAAGCCATCTACCACTGGCTGTATGTCTTTTCTTAATGCAGAGTCCATATGATGTATTATGTAAATGTTGTCTGGATGTATGGCATTTACAGAACATAATAGCATTGATACAAATAATACATCTTCATTTTAAAACAATACATGAACAGATGAAATCATATATTGTTTTATGTGAGAATGTTTATTCTTGACTGTAAATAACACTATGGTATGCTATGGTAGACTGATACTTTCAACACTATGGGCATAGGTCCTTGCACATAAACCCAGCAATAGTAATACTGGCAGCTAAAGTAGACTACCAAAACTCTTTTAAGGGTACACGTGTTTCCTCAGATTATGTGTTACCATGGCAACCTTTGCATTTCACATCACAAATAGTGCAAGTCCTGATGGCCTGAAAGTCAAGTCCCCCTCAGCAGGCCGGCTGAAAGGATAGAAAAAAGATATTCATAAAATCTGAAATCTTACTTACTCCAAGACTGCTCTCTTGATGATGAGTGTAAAACGTGGGTATATTGTGTGTGAGAAGTCGGTAGAAAAAACACTGCATGAATATTAAAGTGTCTGAACAGCAAGGACATGTACTGTACATGCAAGCATGAGAAATTAAGCCTCTACTTTTATCTGACTTTCTATTGTTATTTTCCATGACCTGCTTTTCATCTCCCACACAAAAGCCTTCCTGTAAGACACTTGACCCTGATGCACAGGGAGAACAGAGATATTGTAGACCTTTACTGGGTGTACTGGGTGTCTACGCATGCATGTCAAACCCCCACCTTTCAGTGTTGAAGCCAATGAGAAAGTGCTTAAAGCCTTGTCCTCATGACAAGGATATAAAACAGGTTTTTTGCTAAAATAGAGAAGTTGTTAAGTTCTGGCCTTGCATTCAACATGGGTAGTTTCGGGGACGGCAAGTGCAGACTTTCAAAACGAGAATGCTGCTCTTACAGAATGATGTCGTGTAGATAGGCGGACCAGAGCTTTTTAAAATGAGGCTGTCATCAACATATGGCTATTTTAAGGCCAGGTATACTTCTGCGGAGATAGGTTTGTCCAACGCGAGCACATACAAGCACTTCATCCGCTTATCTGGAGTCGGGTCGCGGGGGCAGCAGCTCCAGCAGGGGACCCCAAACCCTTTCCTGAGCCACATTAGAAAGCTTTGACTGGGGGATCCCGAGGTGTTCCCAGGCCAGTGTGGAGAGTTGCTCACGGATAGCTGAGCTTCTCACCCTATCGCTAAGGAAGAAGCCAGCCACCCTCCTGGTGAAACGTCTATTTATGTATGTACATGGAAATAGACATATTGGGTGTGCGCAAACTGTTTCCCATTAACGAAATTGGTGTAATTAAAAAAATATTTTGTACATGCTTACAACACTAATTTGTGAGCTAACAAGACATTCAGTGCCATCTGTAGTGGAGTTCAGCCTGTCATCCATGTACAATGAATGGGAACAACTCCAACGTGACACCACCACACACCTGGTATTACATAATTAATTACTACAGAATGTTCACAGATTATTGTGTTTCCATGTAGATCCAAAACAGAATCAACGACTCTCTGAAGGAAAGTTCTCTGAAGAACATGCTGTGCTTGTTTCTATGCAAAATGTGGGATTGTAAAGCCCTTTGAGACTGTAATGTGGTTAAGACATAGGCGTAGTTTTGGGGATGGGATACAGGGAATGTGTCAATGTTTTGAACAAGTGTATTTGCCCTCCCCCCCCCCCAATAAAAACATGAAAGACGCACTGGGACGGCTGACGATATCGGAGTAGTAGTCCATCATGCGTATTATTCTCCTGCCATATACTCCCTCCCGATCTCTTCGCTCCTCTTCTTCAGGACTTCCCATCACTCCTCTATTCCATGAGGGCTTGGGCCTTCAGCTGCTCTGCCCCCAGACTTTGGAATGCACTTTCACTGCACACTCGACATGCCACCATGGTCACCTCGTTTGCTAAGCTTTTTGTTCCACTCTCACATGAGCTTTATTTTATTTTTGTTTATTTTGTATATTTCTCAGATAAAAATGTTTATTAGTATAGCAAATATATATTTCAGCCAACTGCTTTATTTCTATGTATTTACAATGTAAGGTGTCCTTGAGTGTTTAGATAAAGGTGTCCCAAATAAAATGTATTATTGTTATTTTTATTATTATTAAACGCTTGCCAGTGTAGCTGTAACCTAGAATAGGCCTACTACACTATTGGTTCACTGTTATGTCCCACCTTATGTCCGCCTTACGCCGGAATATGGCACTGACGCACTACTTGCAACCTTTAACTGCTACTCTGCCAGACGAGCAAGGAGACGGTGTGTGTGTGTTTGGAGGGGGGGGGGGTTAGATGCTGACTGAGGGCTGCCTTGACTTTAACAAAGTCTCATTCTCCAGTAGTAGTTTTACTAGGTTATGGCCAAAGTGTGTTGTAGACTAATATTGTTTTAAGTGAGTTTAACAGCTAGTTATACAGCAAACAATTGTTGAGGTGGTACGAGCATCTGGTAAGGATGCCCCCTGGGCGCCTCCCTAGGGAGGTGTTCCAGGCAGGTCCGGCTGGGAGGAGGTCTCAGGGAAGACCCATGACAAGGTGGAGAGATTATATCTCCACACTGGCCGGGAAACATCTCGGTATCCCCAGTCAGAGCTTGCTAATGTGGCTCGGGAAAGGGAAGTTTGGGGTCCTTTGCTGAAGCTGTTGCCCCCGCGACATGGCTCCCGTAAATGAGAAAAGATGGATGGATGGATGGAATTGTTTCATTTTCAAAAGAAAGTGTCATAACTATAATATTAGCAGGATAATTTAGTGATTTAAATCAATGCACATCTTTAATGCATATTTTGAAAGCACACCTACAGTATATTATGAAATGTCATGAAAACATATTAAATTCATGATATTTACTTTTGAAATCCCTGAGGCAAATGCTGCATGAGCAGCCTTACCAGGCAGTAGAATCAGCCAACGTTTAGCAACATTAGCTTGTGAAAAGGCCACAGCGGCCAGCCTGACATTAAAAAGACTTCAAACAGGATTACTCACACATCAGCAGGTGTGACCTGAACACAGCGGGCAAGAGCATGTGGAGGAGGAAAAAGAGAGAAGGTGTGAGAGAGCGAGAGAGAGAAAGAGAGAGAGAGAGAGATCCAAGCATGACATTACCTCTGACTGCCCTTTAACTCTAGAGAATGGGGGGAGTTTGCAATAAAAGTCTGAACATACACATTGCATACTTGAAAAGCAATGCTGAATGTTACAAAGCTAGTAGAACAGTCAATGCATATTGTTACAATACAGTGTACACTAGTACAATAATACAATAATAATAATAATACATTTATAGGTCATTATTAATGACCATCAAAATGAACAACAATTAAATAACAAATATGTTTTGATATTTGTCAGTATTTCAATGAGACTATATAAAGTTCCATTTTAATTTATATTACTCTCAGTAATATAAAAGAAGGGGCTTTCATATGAAGGGAACTTCAGTAATTGCATAGTCCTTAAATTATTTAAAGGGCTTTAATAATGCACATACGAATATATCTATCTATCCTAGGAAATGTTCAGTTCATTTATTTAAAATTATAATTGTCAGATATTACAAATATTTAGACAATGCTAAAAGAGAACAGAAGATTTAAATTTGAAATAATGATGTGCAAATACTGAATCACAGTATTGTCTGTCTGACTGCATGTCTGCTACCGGTACTGTATGTTTTCATTTTAGCGACAGCTAATTTGCTTTTTAGTTGTGCCGATTGCGCATGCTCCGCGCACGGGCACATGCTCGAACTAGAGCGCACTTTCAGATTCCTTCTGAGTTTGCGCGGACATGCGGGAAATAAACAGGAATATAGAAGTTCGGACCGCTAGCAAACTGCTAACCACAACAATCTAATAGACTAGTGCTTGTATTATCAAATGTAGTTTATAACTTTTGTTAATTCAAAAGTAAATGAAGAAAAGAAGACTAATTATTTGTATGTGGTGCATTTGATGTTGTTTAGCACCGTTTTATTTTGTGTCACTAAAGACCCAGTTAATGAATTCCCCTGTAGGCTAGGCCATGTACTGTAACGTGTTCTGCCTGCTTCTTTAGGAATTAACTTTTGAGGCTTCCCGTCCTTGTAGAGGGTGTCGATGACTGTCTTCTGCACAATTGTCAATTGTCAGTCATCTTCCCCATGATTGTGAAGCCTACTGAACTGGACTGAAAGACCATTTAAAGGCTCAGGAAACCTGTGCAGGTGTTTTGAGCTACAGAATGTGACACCTTGAGAATATATTGCACTATTTCACAATATTCACATTTTCTGAGATAATGAATATGGGGTTTTCATGGAACTGTAAGCCATACTTATCAATTTTTAAACAAATACATGGCTTGAACTATTTCACTTTGTGTGTAATCAAACCACAATATACTGTATATGAATTTCACTTTGGCTATTTAATTATTTAAATTACTTAACTTTTATCCATATTGATGTATTTGGCATCTCATATTTGTATAAAGTGGTTAGGGTTAGCCTAGGGTAACCCTAACCTAACCTAACACATCACCATCTACTAATGAGTTACCAATATTTTCAATTCCTAGTGTAATATTTGCACTTTCCTAACAAAATACAGAATAAAACAGAAATAAGGAAAACCTCTTTATTTGCACAAAACAAAAACAACTTTGTACAAACTCTATTTAAACTGTTATTTTGTATCTTGATATTTTATTGAACTCTATAAAGTCTAGCTATACTTGAGCCACACAGAACTAAAGTTAACAATGAAAGTGAATGTTATTGAAATACTGGCATCAGCCTTCAGCAGCCAAAGTACTAATATGCTGTACCTCTCCTGATATGCAATTGTAACTTTACATACACTGTTGATTTTATATAAATATATATATGTCTGTATTGACATGCCTCTCAACATTGGAAATCAGGGTCAGTGCCAAAAGAATGGCAGACTGGGGTGGTGGTTCCCCTCTTCAAAAAGGGGGACCAGAGAGTGTGTGCCAATAACAGAAGAATCACACTACTCAGCCTACCTGGTAAAGTCTACTCCAAGGTGCTGGAGAGGAGGGTTCGGCCAATTGTCGAACCTCAGATTAAAGAACAACAATGCAGATTCCGTCCTGGTTGTGGAACAACGGACCAGCTCTTTACTCTCGCAAGGATCCTGGAGGGGGCCTGGCAGTATGCCCTTCCGGCCTAGTGTTTTGTGGATCTGTAGAAGGCGTATGACCGGGTCCCCGTGGGAGATGCTGTGGGAGGTGCTGCAGGAGTATGGGGTGAGGGGGTCCCTTTTAAGGGCAATCCAATCCCTGCACGTCCAAAGCGAGATATGTGTACAGATTCTCAGCAGTAAATCGCATCCGGTTCAGATTCACTTTATTGTCATATGCTTCCCACAGTTGGAGTACAATAGAACGCAATGAAATTTGTTTTGCCATGGCTCTCTCTACCCTTACAGTTCAACAGTAGTTTAAACAAGGACCTATTCTAAATATACAGTACATACCCATCAATATACAAGCAGATACCCACATACAGTACATATACACTAGTGAACATAAGTACATGACCTAAAGTACCCATACAAGCATACATCCATCCATTCCTCTACTACTCGTATACCTATGTAACATATGTATGATGTACACAGTTCCCGCATATGAACATGCACATAAGCATACATTCCTATCTAACCTACACTCACTTACAATAAATAATAACTTTAGCCTATTAAAAGGAGAAAAACAACAACAACGAGGACACTATAACAAAACTATAAATAAAAACAAAGCAGCTCACAGCTACAACAACCCTACCAACCACTGTTCATGAGTTTAACTCCCTGGGGTTAGAAGCTATCTCCTAGGCGGGATGTCCTCACACAAAGCACTCGTTTCAGGTGGGGGTTGGTCTCCGCCAGGGCTGCGCTTTGTCAACAATCCTGTTTGTGATTTTCATGGACAGGATATCGAGGCGTAGTCGTGGTGGGGAGGGGTTGCGGTTCGGTGGCCTGGGGATCTCATCACTGCTTTTTGCAGATGATGTGGTCCTGATGGCATCATCGGTCTGTGACCTCCAGCACTCACTGGATCACTTCGCAGCCGAGTGTGAATCGGCTGGGATGAGGATTAGCACCGCAAAATCTGAGACCATGGTTCTCAGTCGGAAACCGATGTAGTGCCTACTCCAGGTGGGGAATGAGTCTTTACCCCATGTAAGGGAGTTTAAGTACTGTTTAAGTAAGAGTGAGTTTAAGTAAGTTTTGTAGTAACTGTCCATGAAAAGGTTCGTCCATTTAAGCAAAATATTTCAATTACATCAGTGTCCTAACAAAAAGTGAATCAGTAAAACATAAAATCCAAGGAAAATACAGAATATTATATTCCATTGTGTCAAATGTTCCACATATCCATAAAGCCTTGGGAACACATTTCAAGTGGGGATGGGGGAAGGGGGTTTGGGGGTTATTCATTTGGAAAACAAATTTAATGTTTACAACCTAACTAATAGCCTAATTATAAAACACTTAAAAACCCTTTATAATTATTATTTAGCTACTATTACTATCTAGACACCAAGACCAAATATGTAGAACAAATACTGAACAGCTGAACTGAATACACTGTTTTATATGCATTGTCCTTTACCTGTCCAGATGTCAATGTCTGTAAGGGTAGTCTCTATCTCTCCAACAACAAGAACCGCACACTAAAGCTCTGGATGTTTTACATCACAAATAAACAGAAGATTAACACAGTCTGTATGAGGTTATAACATTAAATGAAGGACCTAACACTATTCTAATATAAATTAATTGTGGCTATATTACAAGTCAGTATATATTGCCATATTCTTACACAATTTTAGTTTGTTTTGTATTATCGATTGTGTCTCGACAGTGAAGATTTGCCAACACTATATATTCAATTGTTTTATAAGATTTTAGTAACAATCAATAATCAACACAGTTAGGGGAGATGGGGAAATAAGGTCTGAAATCACCTTAAGCTGTAATAAGATATAACGTAAGGACCTTTTCTATGTCTTGAAGAAATGTAGAATGCGTTAGTAGCATTTCTGAGTTCACTGACAGAATATATCATGATGAAATAGGCACAGAAAAATAGCAATGCCATAGTCATTAATGTAAAATATCCCTCTCTCTCGTTTGAAGAAAAAGTGTGAATAAAAATAATAAAGAAATAATAATAATATAAATATATGACAACCTGAGTGGCATTGTGGATGTATTCATTTAGAGTTATTGTCTAACACCTGCAGTCATTTCACATTTGATATTTGATTAAAAAATGTAATAATCACACTACATAATTAATTGCAATTAATTAAATTGCAAAATATAAACAGTTGCAAAAAGATAGCATATCTTGTTATAAAAATGCACTTGGGAAAAATTACATGTTTGTTACATTTTGAACAGGTAAAAATGTGTGATTTGTTAATCACAATTATGTAAAACATGCCATAAAAACAACATAAAATTATAAAAATGATATTCCATTCAAAAGTTAATTAAATGGAAATTTAGTATAATTTATGTAAAATTCACTCCTCCAATATTTAGAACAAATTACAACAAATATTCTCACTGTACGCTAACTAATGACAAAAAAAGTGTAAGTTTACAAGTTTAGATCATCACCCTCTGCTTCACTCTTTACCCCATTACAGTATGTTCTTATCTTCTTCCATCCACCAAATGCACCTTTCTGTATCCTCTATTCTCACCTCCTTGAACTCTCTCCTTCCCATGAGGAGGTGCAGCTGTATCATTAGGAGATCTGATTTCAACGATTTCCCGCCCCAGTAGGCATTCCCATTACATGCACATTTCCTTCCTCTACAGCCGAGT
The DNA here is from genome assembly GCA_026546735.1 of Forbesichthys agassizii. Taxonomy (NCBI): domain Eukaryota; kingdom Metazoa; phylum Chordata; class Actinopteri; order Percopsiformes; family Amblyopsidae; genus Forbesichthys; species Forbesichthys agassizii. The sequence continues at coordinate 31,736 of JAODLL010003813.1, forward strand.
CATGCTGCACCAGCAGAAGAAATTCTGAGGCTTTTTGAATAAAGCCGTTAGATGGAATACGACTGCTCACCCTCAGTTCACTGGGCATCATTTACATGGAAAGAGTCTCTGAAATACAGGGAGGCTGCTGCCATGATGCAAGAGGAACTCACCGATGCTGCCAAGATGGGAGTTTTCATGGTCATTCCAGCTAATGAAATTCATAAAAACTAGCCAGCCCAATTGAATAGATTTAGATGTAATTTATGGGCACAAAAAAAATTAAGCTTTGGTAAAGTGGTACAGAGTATGTTTTTTTGGGCCACAGGGGGCAGTGTTGAGGACAAATACATCCCTTCAAGTGTGTGTGTGCGCGCGTGTACATCGGCTTTGTCCTCTGTAGGATATACTCAGCTCTCCCTGTCACTTCACATCCAGGGACTGCCAGCACTACAGGACGGCTAGTGCTGGGCCCAACAGCAGCTGCATGTAATCAGTCTGATTAGCAGCCTGGAATAAATCTGAGCTGTTTAACAGTGTTCTGTCTCTTGTAGTGAGGCTGGGGACTAAAACCACACCGTCTGCTACCCGAAATGTGTGTGCTGACACCAGTTTAGAAAACAACTACAAATCATGCGTCCAGAGTCAGACCAGTCCCCAGCAATCCACTGCCTTTATGCTTTTTTAAGCAAGCAAGTCACATTTTGCATTACATATGCATACACATGTGTTGAAGAGCCTACAGATGCTTTCCTTGATGCACACTAATAGGCCAACAACTTGTTGTAATAAATCCATCTGATGCTCAATTACCATGCCTGGTGTGGTTTTATTATCAGAGAATCGACAATAGCTCTTCAGTTGATTATTAAAATGTGGTCATTAGCAGTTGGAATGTGTATACAAATGTGGGCACTGAAAATTAGCTTCAGTTGTGAGATTGGTTTATAGTGTTAATTAAATGTTTATAGGGGATAGAGAGAGCAGACAAATATCTCCAGGAGGCTTTTTTACTGCTGTGCAGTATTTAATGGATCACAAGGAACAAAATAACATTTGTTCTTTTGTGTTCTGCAGGCAGATCCCTGCCAAGCAAATGTACTGTGGCCTTCTTTAAAAAGGTACATGTATTATTAAATGGCCACCTGCTCCAAACCATTAGGCCGCATCATTTCACCAGAAGATTGTGGCATCCTCCACCACCCCCCTTAGAGCGTCTGCTCCACCAGGTGGTCGCCAATGGGTCTTTTTCACATTAAGATGGCGTCTTTTTCTGTCAGCGGCGTATCATTACTTCCGGTCAGCTATATTCACCATTACCGGTGAAATAAATGCATTGGCGAGAAGCAAGAAGTGGTGGTGGCCAGCAACAACATACTACAGAAACTGCAATGTATAATCTCTCAAAAATTCAGAAGAATTCGCTATAGCTAGACTATTTCATTTAGCCTATTGTTTATTTAGTCCACACAGGCTCGAAGGTGCATTTCTAACCTGGATTAATTACTAGCCACCTCTGGGTTTAGGACACACACATTTTTCTAATTGATTGAAATCATGCAGATCATTACATTTCAGTTCAACTAGCCTAAAGCCTATACTATGGTCTGATCGGTCCTTCATCACTCTGATTCAAACTCATATTCTCAGCATGGGAACCGGGTGTGCTAGAGGCTAAAAGCAGCTAACATCTGTCACGTTAGGTGTGGAGGAGTAGGTTTACCAGAGAGACATGACTTTGGGTTTATTCAGTGCACACCTGCCTGCCACAATCACACGTTATGATACTTTTGTTACTTTACTACTTTACCTTACTGTCAAGTGCCTTGTCCTAAAACCAGAAATCACTGGATAATATATATGCATATATACATACATACATACACACACACACACACACACACACATATATATATATACAAACAAACACACACACACATATATATATACACACACACACACACACACACACACACATATGCATACATATACACACACATATATGCATACATATACATATACACACACATATATGCATACATATACATACACACACACACATACACACTATACACACATATATAAACACACATACATACATTTATACACATATACATATATACACACACACACACACACATACATATATACACATATATAAACATACACATATACGCACACACATATACATATATACACACACACACACACACATACATATATACACACACACACACACACATACATATATACACACACACACACACATATATACACACACATATATACACACACACATATACACTACCGTTCAAAAGTTTGGGGTCACCCAGACAATTTCATGTTTTCTATGAAAACTCTTTCTTTCCTCAAATGAGTTGCAAAATGAATATAAAATATCAAGACATTGACGAGGTTAGAAATAATGATTTTTATTTGAAATAATCAGTTTGTCTTTCAAACTTTGCTTTCGTCAAATAATCCTCCATTGCAGCAATTACAGCCTTGCAGACCTTTGGCATTCTAGCTGTCAATTTGTTGAGGTAATCTGAAGAAAAATCACCCCACGCTTTCTGAAGCACCTTCCACAAGTTTGATTGGCACTTCTTTTACCTACCATACGGTCAAGCTGCTCCCATAACAGCTCAATTGGGTTGAGATCTGGTGACTGCGCTGGCCACTCCATTAAAAAACAGAATCCCAGCTGTATGCTTCTTCCCTAAATAGTTCTTGCATAGTTTGGAGGTGTGCTTTGGGTCATTGTCCT
>JAODLL010003816.1:0-11507 GCA_026546735.1 Forbesichthys agassizii
CTGTGAATGTTTACATGTTATGTTTAATTAAACCATGGCAACATCTAATGTTTGTGTAGTATTATTTTCAGCAGACTCATCAGCAATTCATGCAAAACTTCACGTAATCCCAAGGGGTTCACATACTTTTTCTTGCAACTGTATATTTTATTCGCTTTAAGGTGGATTTAAAAAACTTTTTTTTCACTTTCACCGGCGATTAAATGGGTTTAACCAATCACAAGAAACTATTGATGTCACATGACAATAGCGGAGCTGTTTACATGCTGTTTACATTACAATCAGCCGGTAAAGCTTCGATAAACACCCAACACATGGGAAGTCCGTAGCCTAACTCTGCAAACTTTGGGTATGATTAGTCTACATAAGTAAATATCTATTTGACAGTTAACAGTTTTTTTAATAACAAGATTGCATTGGCTGGCATTGCTTCAAACATGGATTTAATCTATAATAAAGTTTGATCTATAGCATTTGAACTCCGTGAGTTTCATCCTAAAATACAGCCTGACGTTTCTGCTACTTCTGGCCAAGATTAGTGGCACTCGCATTCTTGTTTAACGGCGTTGCTGTGTAGGCTACAATAACAATAGGTACATACTCTGTTATTTACAAGGGCTCCTCCAGGATATCTGATTACAGATGGAGATTTCCATGTTTATACTAGCCTGTCTGCTTTATTTTGTAGCACTCAAAATGATAGCATAGGCACTACGCTGACCTGTATAGGCTACACACTACAAGTCACAAACTGTAGAGAACACATTATCCAACTCGATCACCACTGAGACTCATTCTCTTCCCTCCGGATTAGTTCAGCAGGCTACATAAAAAGAAGGCACATGCACTCGGCTCCGCAGCAACAGGCTGGCACCAAACCTGTCAGTCAATCAGTCCACTGCAAAGCACTGCACGTCCACTCGCCTTGAACTTTTTGTTGCCGATGTCAAATTATTGTGGAATTATGTCTGAACATTCGAAATAACGCGTTGCGTTTAGTGTAAATGGTTTGACGCGAAAATATCTTCCTTTGTTTGTTTTGTTTTTTTTTTGCTTTTTCGCATCGCTTTTTTGCGTTGCGCTTGGTGTAAAAGGGCCTATAGAGACAGATCTATCATATCATCGCAAGTGATTCTTCGCGTGGTTTCATCCGGTTTCATCCCGTGCTGCATAGAGAGGTGATATTTAACTATCCCTTCACATGCCACAGCCACTACCAGTTTATCGAGGTGCTGAAATCCATGTTTTCATGCAGTAGGCATATTTGTTTTTGGACTTTAACTTTTTAAGGACGGCCTTGCGCTGAAGACATATACTAGACTGGCCAACGGTAGGCTACTGTTGCGCCAACATTTCAGAGAAAACAGCGAGCTTGTGAGTCTCCGTATAGCAGAGCAGTGATAACATTAGGTGACAGAAAACAACATTCTAGGTCTTCTGCATAATGTCTCGTCAAACTCCTTGTTTTTTCCCCAAACATGATAATGTGGTGTTGCAGCGGCACCTCTGTTAATCCACAATCAGCCTTTCCCGCAACAGCTTCCATGTTATCCCTTTGTTTTGATGACGCGCAGTTTGGTGAAACGTTTAGATATAGTAGGATATAGCTACATTGGCCTACTATTAAACATGTTTGAGATTAAAAGGTTTCCATGTTTGGGAAATTATTCTGTCTCCCTTGTCGACTCATTTACAGTGTATGCATTAAGCTATAGGGTGCATGGAAATACAGGACGAATCAGATCCCCAATTGAATACTTCTTTTGTATTGATTTTATTTTTCAATAGTGTGTGTGATTTTATGGCACATACTGTGTGATAGCCTATTTTATGGCACATACTGTATACCGGTACTGTTTAACTGGGACAGGTGGGGTGACAGTTATACTTCAAACACAGCGTTAGATATCCTTACTAGGGCTGGGCGATATGGACCAAAAATAATATCCCGATATATTTATGTTGAATGCCGATACACAATATATATCGGTATTTTCTATAAAGTGGGCTAAATCCTTCAGGCATAAAGAAAAAACAGGAAACCAGATGGAAATGTGACATTTCAAAAATTTTGCGACATTAATATACATATGTGAGCTTTCTCTAGTGTCTCCTCCCCTTTGACCCTCTGAACGCACTAAATCACTCGCTCTAGACTCCACTCCTCAGGCCAATTTCAGGCATGGAGGGAGAGACAAACATACCAAAAAGGAATGAATAAACACAAGTACATTTGTCATTCACTTGTCTGAGTATAAAAGTTACTTGTCCGGGAAATAAAAAAAGTGACATTCATTGTGTGAATGCCTAAAGGCTTTTGTCCCAAGGCATTTGTCGCCCTTTGACTAAAGAATGTGTGCTGTAATAGAGGAATACTACTCAATTTATTAAAATAAAATTTAGCTTACACTAACTGTATCACGCTGTATTTATCAGAAACAAGATAGCATTACATTACATAGTGTAACCTATTTCTATGTAGGTTAGCTGTAGTGTAGTCAGGTCAACTATTAAATATAACTAAGGGTTATTTACAAGTTATCAGCAGCCTATAGTTAATATTAAAGTTGACTATTTGACAACAATTTACAATAACCTGCTACATGTAAACTAAAGTGAGACTTATTTTAGAGGGATTTGTATATTTTACGGAGCTTAAAGTCAATAAATCTGTTTACCCCGAACAAAGCAGACATTTTTTTTTTTTTACTTGAATGATAGTGGAGATGGGCAGACAAGCGTGGCAGTGAATGGTTAAAACACACGGCAATAGATAAATCATGCATATTGGGTTATATTTCACTCTATTACATTTCAGATGATCAGCATGCGCTTACACAATTTCCCGATCGCTTAGCCTACCCATGCTTTTTAAATGTGCGTTTAAGCTCTGTACCTTATTACCTTATATAGGCTACTGTCGCTGTATTTTGTAGCTAAATTCTCCATGACAGAAATACTTTAGTACAGCAAATGTCTTGTACTCATCTCAATCGTAAATGGCTTTAGTGGTCAGTAAATAAATCTACTGCCTTTGCCTTTGTTTAATCCATTATTAACCACGTCTGAATAACATCTAAATTCAATTCTATGCCGTGAGAAGAATAAACATCATGGACGACAACAGGTTCATTCTTTATTGTTTATTTTTAAGGGCAATTTAAATTGCAGTCGTTTTGTGAGTGGAATGTAGTTACCTATAGACAAATTATCTTCCTTAATAACGAAGTCAATGTCGGAGAGGCAAAGTAGTATCTTACATTTTTTTTGATCTCGCCAATACATCTGCCTCGCTACGCTCCGCTTCTGAAATGCTCCTGGTAAATTGACGTCTTGAGAGAATGGAACAAACCCGCGTCAGAGCCAGAATGTGCCGCACACACCGGTGGTATCAGCATTATTACGGTTATATTTAAAAGTTGACCTGATGTACACTACAGCTAACCTACTACTACCTAACCTACATAGAAATAAGGCTACCATATGTAATGTATAGCAATCTTGTTTCTCATAAATACATGATATAGTGAGTATAATCTCAATTTCATTTTGTGATTTTAAGAAATTGACTAGTATTCCTCTATTGCAGCACACCTTCTTTAGTCAAAGGGGGACAAATGCCTTTAGGCATTCACACTATAAATTTCTTTTTTTTAAATTTCCCGGACAAGTAACTTTTATACTCTGACAACTAAATGACAAGTACATGAACGCGTAAAGTCCAGCCTCACTAATAGGCTTTATGCGCAACCAATCGATCATACGTCACCAATTCTCTGCTGCATGTCTGTAACAGACCAGCTCACCAGCTAAAAATACTTTTTTGGACTAAAAAACAATAGACAAATTGTGTTATGCTGAGGACTATAATCTGTATAAAGATAACATGGCTACTGTATAGTGGCTAGCCCACAGTAACCTACCGTATTGAGCATCCAGCTAAAAATTCTGGGTACCGGATAGCCTATACGACACTTTTCGTTCATTGTACAGTATGTATACAATCTAGAGCAACATAGCCTGCTTGACTGATCAAGTAATATGGACAGTATGGACACAAACATATTACTGGACAGTAATATGTTTGTGATTGCTTAGCTTGTAGCTTGTTTTTGCTTTATTCCTTTTAAATAAATGTACAGTTCTACAAGTGTCATTTCGTACTGTTATCAGCACGACTGTTATCACTCGGCCACACAGACAGACACTCGTCCATTCTAAATATAACTTTTACATTGTCGGTTGATGATTTGTTAACGTGCATCGGTTATCAGTAATTATTATAGTTCAAATGAGCACTGATTACGTTATGTAATCTGATTACCCAGAAGTGAATATTCCGCTTTCAGATTGGTTTAAACTAATTTGGTTACCACATTCTCCAATAAGCGGAAGCAATGAGTACTGTTTTCCGGTTTGGTCATGCAATGTTCGACATAGAGCCTATTACACTACTTGAAAATTTTGCATTCTGTGGTATTTTGTGCATTGCTGTAAGGTGTGTGTGAGTGCGTGCGTGCATGCATGCATGAGAGAGACTATCATGCACATTATATAATAAACATGAATGCCTTAGGTTTCACATTTTGACCCTGCATTTCATTTTCTGTGGTTAATTTCTTTAGCAAAATACAAAACTTCAATCAAGAGACTAAGCTCTTATTGCTTTAATCACTGGACTGGCCTATGTGGGCACAGTCCAGTGCTCAGAAAATATGATAAATTCTACTAAATTGATTATTTAAGACATAATCCATACAGGGTTTCCCACACAGACTTTACTTGGGCGGGCTGCCCATGTTTATTAACAACCACCAAGTATCGGCAACACATTTTAGTATTTCATTGTTATTTTTCATCTGTCTGAGAGACATCCGTGATCAAGCAACTAGTGGAAAATCTCCTCTCAATCTCCAACCCTTGTGTTACAAGATTATTTCAAATAATGATTATGCTAAAAATAATATAGAGCACGAATGCCTGCCACGTAGAATGTCCTGCGCTTCCACTAGTGAGTAGAGTTGGGACAGTGGAAAAGCACCATAGCCTACTGTAGGTTACATATTGCGGTGGTTAGAGTGAAAATCACTTAAATATTATAAATGCCTTTGTTAACAAAATAAATATTACAGGCAAGACAGTAAGCTTAATTTTAAATTAGTCTACAGACGTCAATGATTACTAAGGTTAGTATAACATATGTTCGCTTTACGGACTGGAATTTCAGTCACGGAGAATGCTATACAGCGACTGTGTAGCATCTCTGCACACGAAATAGGAAAGCGGATAAACGGACAGGCTGACATTTTATAGACTGATATTATTAATAGACTGGTATTTCCCAATTTGTATAATAAACCAATATCCACGTTTGTTCGTTTACAGTACTTTTCATTTGACAGGTTAGCTGCAGAATCAATCTGAGCGGTGAGCAGGGTTTTTCCTGGATGAAAATTGGATTTTAGGGGGGGGGGGGATTCAGACCTTTTAGAGGGGTCCGGGGGCATTCTCCCCCGGAAGAAAATTTTACAGATTTTAAAGTTAAATGCAGCAAATTTGTTCACATTGAGATGAAGAACTGTATGGCAAAGCAGGGCTCTATGCATATAGTTCCCTCCAAAGGAGCACATGTGAGTTTTAAAAATTACAGCCAAATATTTGAGGGCACAGTTGAAATTCTGTTTAAGGAAAAACATGATATATAACAGATCTGTAGACATGATTAGCGTGTGATCATGTTTGACATATTTTAAAATATCCTCCATAAATATTTCCTCAAAAATGTGACATGGTCACATAGGCTATAGATTTGTTTTGTACATCATTATTGTTAGAAATTCTACAGTAGCCTAACTACATCCTCATATTTAATGTGGAAGTTCATATAGACATGGAAGAACTAGGCTACAATATATAGCCAAGGAATTTTCAGCAAATCCCATTTTGAATTAAATAGCCTATGGGCCTATTGGACATTATTAGGGTTGGGTACCGAACTCTGTACTTTTAAGAGTACTGACCAAATTACGTCGGTACTACCGAGTACCGATTGAGATTAAATCAAAAGGTACCAGATTTTGGTACTTTAGCACACGTTAAGAGAGAAACGCGAGCAAGATTAAATCATCCTTGCACAGCCTGCAGTGTGTTAAATGTTCAACACAATCACAGCTACGATAAGCCAAAAGAAATTACAGGTTTACCTTTTTTCTGTACTTTACTCCCACTTGTCATGGAGGATTACATTTATCCAGTTGCTGGCTGCAGGAGTTTTGATGAAAAATAAAAAAAAAGTTCTGGCCTATTTATAGATTGCTCAATTTTTGCTGTGCCTTTGAGACTAAATGAGTTTTCAGTATCTACTCTTCATGTTCAATGGATAAATAGCTCTTTATTTTAGCGCGTTACGCATCTATTTATCATTCTGGAAGTGAATTGTAATATGTGCAATCCCATCAAAGGGACCCAATCACAGCACAACATCGCTTCCAGCTCTTGGCAAAATTGTCAGCGGTTCGTGTAAAACATTACGTAGTTGCAGTTGAGACTGGAGCAGTGAGATAAACAGACGCTGTAGAAACGGCGACAGCAAACTCTTCCGGTGGTATGATAGAGATAACCTGACATGCCAGAGAAATTGTTGTCACAAGTCACAGCGAAATTAAACGGAAGCTCGCGAGATCATGGTGGTCTCGCGAGGCTGATAGAGCAGGAATTAGGTCATGTCTCCAATGTCAGATCAAACTAGGCCTATTGTTTATAGCGGCAATACTTACAACGTGCTCATTTCGGATTTAACCCTGTAGGCTAAAACTACATTTAAAGTCACTGTTAGTGTGCCACGCTAACGTAAGATAACGTATTTCTGCTTCGGAGAATGTAGTTCATACACAGCATAGACACTAGCAGGGTATGGGGCGTTCAAGGGGGCAGGATGGTCTAGTGGGCTGGGTGTTGGACTTGCAGCCGGAAGGTTGTGGGATCTACTTGTAAGCATCCTTGAGCAAGATGCATCCCCCTATCTGCAACAGATTAAGAGCTGTGTCTGAGAGTGTTAGGTGTGTGCGTGTGTGTGTGCATGCCCCCGCATGTGTGTGATGTGTGTGGCAAAAATAAAGCGCTTTGGATAAAAGCGCTATATATTTGCCCATTTGTCGTCCATTTATCAAGAAACGAGCATGAAACATGAACAGTTCAATTTAGCCTACATTAGGCTGTAGGCTAAAGCAGAACTCCTAAAACATGTTGTTTGTAAAGAGTCAGTCAGGACATTTCTAGGCAACATTAAATGATAAAAAGTACCATTTAGGTACCGGTACCGAATTTGAGGTATTGTACCGGCACTGGTATTGATTCAAATGTGAACTGGTGATATACCGATAACTATCGTGTATTCCACCTAAATATATCGAGATATTATTTTTGGTCCATATCGCCCAGCCCTACTTTCAACAGCCTGGTCTACCTACTACTCTGACATCATCAAATCTGATAAACACTCCAACCTCCCGATAACGCCCACTCCGACCCCACGCCTGAATTATGCAATTAATTTCTGGACTTTTTCAAAAATTCAAAAGATACACCTACAACCACCCTCCACCCCTGCTGAGAACCCGTTCTGGATGAACACATTGTTGGACTCCACCTTTACCTCCTGCCTCTCTGACTTCACTCCGGCCACTGACAAGCCCAATACTGAAATCATCCTGAACTCTAAATCTTATACCTGCCAACTTGATCCCATGCCCACTAGCCCCATCAAAACATGCCTTCCCTTCATCTCTCGTCTGCTCACTGACACAATTAATTACTCTCTCTCCACTAACTTAGTGCCCCCACCCTGAAAATGGCAGCCGTAACACCTACACTTAAAAAAACAAACGCTGACCTCAATTACCTGAACAACTTCCGTCCAATCTCAAATCTTTTTTCCTTTCCAAAACACTTGATATGGTGGTGGCCTCCCAACTTCTCAATCATCTAAATTCCAATAACCTATTCCAACCATTTTAATCTGGATTCCGTCCCAAACACAGTACTGAAACAGCTCTAGTAAAAATCACCAAATACCTCCTCCGTGCAGCTGACTCCTATCCTTCCTCATCCTTCTTGACCCGACTTCAGCCTTCGACACTATCTCCCACCCACTCCTATTTGAACGTCTGGCTGGCATTGGTGTTGCGGGAGTCACATTTTCATGGTTTTCCTCATATATCTCAGGCCGCCAACAATTCGTCCAACTAAAATCCTGCAGATCAATATGATGTGAGGCAGTCTTACTGGGTGTCCCTCAAGGCTCGATATTGGGTCCTCTGCTGTTCGTCATATACCTCCTACCCTTGGGCACAATCATGAGACACCACAATGTCGACTTCACTGCTACGCTGACGACACCCAGCTCTACATATCTACACATCCAGACTCCGCCCTTCACTTTCCTATTCAAGCACTGAAACTCTAATCCTCCATGCCTTTCTCACTTCCCACCTGGATTACTGCAAGTCTCTTCTCTCTGGCATTCCCACCAAATTCATCAATAGACTGCAATTAGTTCAGAATTCTGCTGCCAGAATCCTCACCAATACAAGGTCAACAGATCACATCACTCTAATTCGGATTTAACTTCATTGGCTTCCTGTAAAATTCCGTATAAACGTTAAGACTCTCCTCACATACAAGGCCCTTCACAACTGGGCTCCCTCCTACTTCTGACCTTGTCCTGCCATATACTCCCTCCCAATCCCTCTGCTCCTCCTCTACAGGGCTTCTGGTCACCCTCCCCCCTTCCTCTTCTCCACCATGGCGTCTCGGGCCTTCAGCTGCTCTGCCCCTAGACTATGGAATACACTTCCATGCACATTCGACATGCCACCACGGTCACCTCGTTTGCTAAACTCCTCAAAACCCACCTCTTCAAGATTGCCTATGACATTTGACTCTCAACTGACTGTTTCGTTTTGTTTTTATTTTATTTTGTTTAAATTGTATATATTTGTCAGATCAAATATTTATTTCTATAGTGTGTATATTTCAGCCAACTGTTATCTATATATTTGCTATGTAAGATGTCCCTGTGTTTAGAAAGGCGTCCAAAATAAAATGTATTGCTATTTATTATTTATATCCTTCTCTTTAGTCTGCCACATCTCAAAGAAGAAAGCAAAGGGCTCAAACCATTTGTTTTGTTGCCATGGGAAGAAAACTTAAAAAAGGATCGTCAACGTCAGTTATAAAGATGCTTTAAAATGTCCACAAACACTTGATGTTCAAATAACCAAGTGAAGCTCAGGGCATATAAATGAATGCGCACTTAAATATAATGCAACTAGTTCAATTAATTTTGGATATTTATTGAGCTTAGAAGAGTTTGTAAATTTGTAAAATATGGCTTTGGAACAACTTCACACTAGTTATCATCCACTACATAATAAACATGAAAAAAGTTAGGCTAATGGTAGATGAGAGGGTGCTGATTTCAGGTATATAAAGCACTTGATTATACCTATTACAGAAATGCTTTTAGAAGACATTATATCAGGGTATAAAGGGTACATATACGTTATGTATAACCCGACTTCTGTATAGGCTACTGACAAAAACAAAAAAAAAAAAATATCAGTCTTTAATTGATGTGAAATCTGCAAGAGCTTGTTGAAAAAAAATTGAGTGCATTATACATTTAGCACAAAATTAAGTGAAATGAAATCAATTTCAGGAATCAAAACATTATTGCAACTTCAAGCTTAGCAGTCCCAACCAAATCATCTTACAGTAAAATGTGTGCACTAATTCTATAAGCCAGGAATAACTAAAACTAGTGCATTCTTAATCAAATCTAACACACCCACCAAAGCACATGCATGAACTCCTCCCTTCTCCTTCTCTCGTGTTAGGCTGTTTTAGGACATTTCAGTTATACCGGTACTGTAGAATCAGATCTAATTATTCACTTTTTTTTTTTCGCTTTAGTAAGTCCGACTCACATATAATTTTATGCGCAATAATGCGTAGGTTTAAATGCAGTTATTTATTTTAGTGAGTCCTCTGCTGTTCGTCATATACCTCCTACCCTTGGGCACAATCATGAGACACCACAATGTCGACTTCACTGCTACGCTGATGACAGCCAGCTCTACATATCTACATATCCAGACTCATGTTAGGCTGTTTTAGGACAGTTCAGTTATACCGGTACTGTAGAATCAGATCTCTATGACAACATACGAGTAATATGGCCTACAAATTAACGTTTGACAACACAATCTCATCAGATCTATGAGATTGTAGAGCAAGGGGGCAGCAAGGGTAAAACATTTTGGTTTATGCGCCAAAAAGCGTCCGCTAGTGTTCCTTTTAAAAAGACAGCGTGACAGCGCTCGAACACAGCAGATGCATGCTTTGTGTTTGCACATGTTGTACAATTGGTACGATACTAAAACAGCTCCGCTATTTTTCTTGCGTGTAGCTCTTACACTGTGTCCCGCAATGTTTTCGTTGACGCTTTGTACCAATGCATGTCAAGCGCTGCATATAGCAGAGTGCTAACGCTAATATTTTTAGCTGCTTCTCGCCTGCCTGGTATTTACCGCTACAGGCTATAAACCGGACCAAATAAATTTGCTACAGACATCAGTGAATGTATTAGGGTAGGTACACAAACACACCATGCCATATATTTCTCTTCTTCTTTTGGTCTCAGGATTACTGGGCGCGTTTGCATCTCATTGCTGCCTCTCATAGTCCATTAACGGCACTATTTTTCACATCGGAGCATAGTTATAGGTACATTTTTCCGAGTCGACGCAACGGTAAATTTAGCAAATCGACGTATTTACGTAACCGGTGACGTCGGTTACGTCGACTAATCGTCCCAGCACTATACCTATTAGCACAGTCAAACATAAAGTGCAATATGTAATGGCCTAGCTAATAAAGTGCAATAGGTAATGGCCTAGCTAATGAAGTGCTGTGTGTATGTATGTATATATGTATATGTATGTATTAGGGGTGTAACGGTACACAAAATTCACGGTTCGGGTCATACCGAGGTACAGAAGTCACGGTTCGGTACATTTTCGGTACAGCGGTGACCGGTTTTTTTTTTTACACAAGTTTATAGTCTATATAATCTCACTTTTTCTTTTATTTTTAGCAGAACATACCATGTCATGGATAAATAGTGTATTGTAGGAGCAGAAATGTACTACAAACATGTTTTATTTGACCAGCCACGCTCGCTTTCACAATCATTTAATTGATGCAACTGTAATGTTATTCATAACGTCTTGTCTTATATTAATACATTCATGATTCTACATAACTGTCCTAAATTATGCCGTGTAATCTTGCCGTGTATACACACACAGCCAAAAAATAAATTTATAACGAGCTAGTTACTTACTAATATTGCCGGCGGTGCGGGACAGGTAACACCCGGTCGGTAATCTTCGTGCAGTTCGCGTGAATGGCAGTCCAAATGCGGAGAAAATAAACTCTTCCACTAA
>JAODLL010003817.1:0-11507 GCA_026546735.1 Forbesichthys agassizii
AACCCCCCCCCCCCCCACCCCAGTAAAGCACTAAATACACTAAACCCCCCCGTAAACCCCCTAAACACCCCCCCCACACAGTAAAGCAGTAAATACACTAAACACCCCCGCACCAGTAAACACCCTAAACACCCCCGCACCAGTAAACACACTAAACACCCCCCCTCCCAGTAAAGACCACCCCCTCCTTAGTAAACACACTAATCTCTTCCCCCGCACAGTAAAATAAAGCGCACACACACACACACCCGCCCCTCCCACCTCCACTATCTGCGCCCCGGGGCTGACTCCGGTGGCGTGTGCTGCGGTTCCCTCGGTGACCTTGTGCACAAACACGCCCGTCGTGTTGCCGCCGAGCACGGCCAGCTGGCTGAGCAGCGCATCTCCCTGGAAGGACAGGGTCAGGAGGCGGCCCGTGATGCGCACGGCCTGGGGGCGTGAGCGCATCAGGAAGGGCGGGGCCGACGCCCGGCAGAGGCTGAGGGGACGAAGGGGGAGGGGTTACCGTTAGTGTTTAAGTCGGGCATGTTAGCTTGGCGGGTCTTGACGCGGTTAGCCAGTGCTGTGTCCCAGACTATACACAACACAGGCTGGAGCAGGAAGACTAGCAAGAACAAACTCCAGGCGTGTGGTACGGGCGCTATTTAAATCTCCTACCGGCAACCACATTCTTTGTAATATAAAAAATGTGTCTTCCACCACAATGACGTTGTTTATTAACTAATGCCCAAAGCCTAAAGTGCATACTGGCTTACCCATCGGTCGAGTTTTGGCTGGAAGAGGCTAGCCTCTGTGATTTCTTGTCTTGCCACCCTAGAAAACAAGTGGGATTGATTGACGTTGGAGTCACATACTGTAAATTAAATTAAATTAAATTAAATTAATTAAGTAAATTAATTTAATATGATAAAAAAATATTTTTATTACACTTTATTTTTTTAAAGTATTAAATATTTGTTACTTTGGACTCCTGGCAACCATCCAACAATGGGTAATGTAATGGTGACTTTGTGAACAGCTAGAACAAATTCTTTGCATGCCAAAGATTATAAATTTGTTACGTTATCTATTTCCATACCATTGGGGAGGAAAACAAAGTCGTCCAGCAAGGAGTCACTTTCAGCTGTTTCCAGGCTGGAAAAATAAAAGAATCTTGGTAAACATACTTTAGCGCTTACTGTAGCTTACTCACTGCTTTTACACGTCTGGATGTTTAACTGCAACACAAATGTGTTCTGTTTTATGTTTTGTCAAGGTGCCAACAGCAACAGGTCAAGAACAGTTCCCTCAAGCAGTGGAATAAAATGAAAACCTATAATTATCTGTCTAGGTGAGCGTGTCTTTTTTTCATTCAATGTGATTGCGCTTGTGTGCCTATACAGTACAAATTGATAACACACCCTGTAAAGACTGGATGTTCTCATATTACAGAAAGGCATCTGAAGTTTGGTACAATAAACGTTGAAATTAAGTACAGCAGCTGCTAGCAAACGGTGTAATCTGAGTGCCCTGTTTTGTCACTAACACCATTTTTTCCCCAACATGTTAATAAACAACGGAAACTTGGCAAAATAATAAATATCACATGATTACACCAATGACATAGTGTCTTCAGCACCACCGTGCGCCCTAGAGGCAAGGTCCTGACCTAAAATAAAAGCACACAATCATACAAACCTGCTATCTTTATACATGTCCCCCTCCCGTCTGCGTAGGGAATCTGCAGATGGAGGCTCTACATTACGTGAGCGAATACTGCTTGGCATGGGATCTTCACACTGCACCGCGCGCGCACACACACACACACACACACACACACAGGAAAAAAGTTTTCTAGAAAATTAGAAAAATATCTTCACTTAGCTGCTGTATTTGCAAAAAAATATACTGTATATATTTTCTGCCCTTATTTATGCATTAAGTGCTTTATTATTTTGGCCATTCGTTATTTGGTTTGATTTATTGATATTGACAGTCATGTCAAGTTGCTGTAACTATTCTAAACTCAAGGCCCCTCTGAAAAACTGACCTCTGAAAAACTGGAGTTTAAAGATGCAGGGTTGATGGCTTCCATACGCCGTAGTCTAGATCGTGGCAGGGGGCTACTCTCTTCGCTGCTGGACCCATGGATTTCCCACCTGGGATTCATCTCCTGGGAAGTGGGCGCAAGCACACACACACGCACGCACACACACAAACACACACCACACACACACACATAAGGCATGTCCCATGTACTGTATACTGTATATTGTCAGCACCCTTAAAAAAAAAGAATGTAAATCACTAATTACTACTAATTACTACCAATTGTTATTGGACAATGTTATACAGACAAGCTTACATGACTGCAGCAACATAAAATGTAAGGAAACCTCAAATCTGGGGAACGCAGAACATATTGTGAGAAAAAGTGTCACATGACATTTTGGGTGTCAAGTATTACAGATCGAGAGCATAGAGAGAGAGCGAAGGACACTAGCTTTTGTTTTCCCTGTGTTTTTCCCCTATCTAATGAGTTTTATCTAAACTGTTATTGTACAGGATAATAACACAATGCTATTAAGACAATAGACCTTAAACGTCACAGTCTGTGTGACATTTCTGTTAAAAGCCCTATTTCATTTGAATCTTTTCCTTGAAGGTGAACATTCCATTTCAGTCTGATACTGTACTCTACGGCACAATTTCATTAAGATCCTAGTAAAAAAATAATAAAAATTAAATAAATAAAACAAGTTTAGATGTTACATGTTAGCTGTGCTGCAAGTGGTAGATCCATGACCAAGTGGGCCTGACTGCCTTTGCAAATCTGGGTTAGAATCTGTCCTAAAGTCATTTCCTGATCCTTCCCCCATATCACTTGCTTCCTCTCCATCTATTCTACACTGTCCATTCCTTAAAAAAAATAAAAAGAGTATATATATATACTGTATAGCAGCATTATTCAGCAGTATTCAGCTCCGGTCCTGGAGGGCCGCACCCTGCATGTTCTAGATCCCTGCTCTAACACACCTGATTCTAACGTTAACAACCTTGAATCAGGTTTGCTACGATCACTCTGAGGCCGGTATTTATGAAGCTAACTGTTTACTGTTTTATGGTAAATGGACTTTGTTTCAGGCCATGCGTGGTAGATTTAGCTGCCTGCGCGCTGCCTACAGTATGTCTGTCAGCCTCCACAGCTAACTACCGACCGTAAGCATCTCCTTTTTGCTCCCATTGAAATGCACTACAACGCTCCATCTTCGCTATGATTCTAATATCTTGGGCGTATTGGTGTGTAGTTACCCCGGAGGAGTCTCTCTGCGGCGCCCCCCGGTGGCCGGCCCTGGCCTGGAGCGTGAAGGCCCTGTCTTGACACTCTACCAGCTGGCTGCGCAGTGTGTCCTTTTCAGCCAGGCTGCGGGCAATCTGCCCCTGTGCCTCATCTCTGGAGAGGTACGCCTGCAGGCACAGGGGGGCAGTCAGCGTGTGTGTGTGTTTGTGTCTGTATACAGTACATGCGTGTGTTTGTGTACAGTATGTAACACAATGTGTGTTTGTGTGTTTGTGAACAGTATGTAACACAATGTGCTTGTGTGTGTGTGTACAGTATGTAACACAATGTGTGTGTGTGTGGTGTGTACAGTATGTAACACAATGTGTTTGTGTGTGTGTGTGTGTGTGTGTGTACAGTATGTAACACAATGTGTTTGTGTGTGTGTGTACAGTATGTAACACAATGTGTGTGTGTGTACAGTATGTAGATAAGCAATAGCCAGTTCTAGTTTTACCTGATCTCTCTCTGCCTGCAGCTCTCTCAGTTGGCTGTGCATCACTGTGCTTTTCTGCTTGTACATGTCACAGTCCAGAGTGACCTGCTGTACCTGCAGGCTTAAACACTCCTTCTGATCCAGCAGCTGAAAACAAATAATTTCTAACACAATTAATATAACCTTAAAAGCAACCCTATAACTAACACACATATTATTAAACAATAATAATAATACTAAGACAACACTTTTAAATTAGTATAACCATAGAGGAGGTTAGGGTTAGAGGTTTAAAAACATGCTATGCCAGTTAGGTCTACACTGCCTTTTGATCGAGTGCCTTTTCTATTCACTTCTGTGCATTCATTACTAACATAACATCTAGCAATAGGGAGGGACTTTCTGATAAAACTGAAGTATCCATGTCAGAATGTCCGCTCAGCGGTGAAGGACAGCAGATTTACAGGCACACCATAAAAACAACAATGGACTGTGCCTACTTCTTCTTTTTCCCGAAGGAGCGTTTCATTCTCCTCTCTGTAAGACTGGAGACGTTCTGCCAGCTCCTTCCGACCATCCACTGCCTCAGCGAGGTCCTGGGCCATGATGTCCTTCAGAGCCTGGCCGTTGGATTAGAGTCATCAGACTAAACGGTATTGATAGTTTTATGGTCCCTTTTTGGAGGAATACCACTGTTGTGTAACTGTAGTTCCTGAGGAGGGATGTTCTCTTTGCAGCAGGTGTAAAAACATGTCATTATCATCTTATGTTATTATTACCAATGTCATTTGAATACTTGATTATTTGATATTTGATATTATCGAGTCAATTCTGCATTGAGACTACAGTAGTAAACAGTGGTTAGTAAGAACCTGCTGGAATGTCCTGTTTGTTTAATGTGAGTCTGTGAATGACACAATGTCACAAGCCGGGCAGAGGAGGAGAATGTAACAGCATTTAGCAAAGCACCATACACAATAGGATGATTTGTCACCGTCCTTAGCTGAATAGATCAATACAACAGTCAGTCACTGTAGAATACTGACCTCATTATTCAACAGGGATACCTAGTTCCTCAAGCATCATACATCAACAGCTTATGTTAAACAAGAGCTTATCCTATCGGCAGATGGGATAAAAGCTTTTTTTCTTCTTCTAAACATAGACAGAAACAGCCGCCGATAGATCATTGTCACTGAGGGTTACGATGAATAATTCTATATACTATCGGCTTTCTCACCGGTGTGAATGTCTCAGCCTCAAGCAGTTGCCGACGCAGAGTGCTAACCTCCTCTCGCAGTTGCTTGGTCTCCAACGGAGACGCACACCTTAGCGAGCGTCGCTTCTGGAAGTCGGTCTCACTCTGGGCCTTCTGCAGCTCAGTCTGCAGCTGGTACACCTGTAGACACACAATATGGGATCAGTGCTCTGGGAGCTGACCAATGTGACCAATAGGCCAGTGGTGTCAAACTCAATCAGAAAGAGGGCCAA
This sequence comes from Forbesichthys agassizii, assembly GCA_026546735.1. Taxonomy (NCBI): domain Eukaryota; kingdom Metazoa; phylum Chordata; class Actinopteri; order Percopsiformes; family Amblyopsidae; genus Forbesichthys; species Forbesichthys agassizii. The sequence goes on from JAODLL010003817.1 coordinate 5,247, forward strand.
CATTAAAAACGGGGACTAGGTTAAATGCCAAACAGTCTCATAGTGCTGTCTTATGATTTATTTTACTTTAATTACAGCCACGCCAGCAAGAAAATAGATACAATCTGTATCATCAAATACCCACGTGTCTGGAAAGACCCTGTTTTCTTAGTCCACTTTTTTTTGTTTGGCCATTTATTTGGGTATTTTCTCGCTGGCTGGATATAATGGCGCAATGGGCCGGGCATGGCCGGCGGACTTTGAGTTTGAGATGCCTTACTTTTTTTTATGTAATCAGTTACAGTTACCAGACAAAAATTATAATCTTCAAACGGAATTTTTTAATTACCTACATTTAGTAACATAATATGATTACTTTGAGATTACTTTAAAATTGTTCTTTAAAATTCCATCCAAAGCAAGTTATTGTGTTGACCAAATCCTTGTACTGTACTTGTGTGAGTGTTTATATTTCTCAGGGAATCAGATTAAAGTACTACTTTATTTCAGTTATTGATTGACGTTAATGAAAGGTTAATGAGAGAACATCTGATTGATTGTTTTATGCATTTTTCTTCTGCATACATTTGACATTTTACAGAAAGTAGTCCTTGAAGTAATCATCTAATAAGATGGTAATGCAATGGATTACAGTTACTGTGTTTTTGTCAGTTACATGTAACTCATTACATGTAATCAGTTTCTTCCCAACCTTGGTAACAAGTCAACATGGTGTCAGAAGTGAACAAAGACATTATGATGCTAACGCTAGGCTGTTTGATGTGGCTAATGCCCCGCTGTGAAGGAGACTGTGCAGGCCACGTGGTCTGACCTGCAGTGTGAGGTCCCGGCAGCGGATGTTCACCGCAGACTTCTCCTCGATGGCGGCCGTGTAGCGCACGTACAGGTCGCACTGCTCGTCCTTCAGCTTGGCGAGGGTGCGCTGCGCGGACGCCAGGTGTGTGCGCATGTACTCGTAGTCGGAGTAGAGGCACTTGGACTTCTCCTCCTGCTCCATCACCTGGTTAAGCTCCGCCTGCAGACTGGAGCAGCGCGTGGTCATGCGGGAGGCCTCGTTGCGGGCCTCCTGCAGCTCCTTCTGCATCCCCGTGACGGCCCGGACCAGATACTCGGTCAGCTCGGAGTACTTCATCAGGCCTGGTGGGAGAGCATCAGGAACCAGATATTAGAGCAGAGCTACTGTAGAACACACCATATGCTGCACTGTGTAGGCTATTGGCAACACAATTATAGCCAGATATCAGTGTTTTATGCTGCTGACTGAGACATCTTCTTTGTTTACTATATTCTCTGCCAGTGTTTTAGTAAAGCTATTCATTGAAATTGTGTAGTGTAACGTAAATACGCAGGAACATGGATTGCTCACCCGTTGCTCCGCGACTTGACAAAATATACGCGCATAAACAAAGCACTGGGGAAGAATAAAGTTGCCAAACGCAAACTGAGTCATCCTGGTTGGGAAACATTTTCATGTCATAATGTACATTTGAGTGGATTTGCAACCTTAGATAAAAACATGTTTTTTGTTATTGTTGCTTCTGTGTCTTGTACTGAAGATGGGTTGAATAAGTGGGCCTACATGTATGTAGAGGGATCAGTACAAGAGTGACATTGCTATCCGTTTTAAAAATGTAACTGTAATACTGTAATGTTACTTACAGTATATTTGCACATTATACATTTAACCTGTTAAAAAGTCGATTTCAGGCACATACAAAATCACAAAATAAATCTAAAAATGTAGAGTTTATTCAAAATCATAACTGACTTTTAAAGTCCTAATTTTGAGTTCCAAAGTCAGAATTACAATTGTTCAAATCCATAATTGATTTTAAAAACCATAACTGAGTTTAATTATATCATAATTATGAGTTTCAAACTTAGAATTTTGAATTTAATACTTCCTGTACTGTATGAATTTGGAAGTCAATGACTTCAATAACATTATTTCATAGTTTAATGTCAAATAAAAATATGATGGACAAAAAAAGTTTGGTTTTGTCCCTTTTTCTCCTATTAATACGTATACAGTACTGTACAGTAAATGTACTTATTGCAAGTCACTGGATAAAATAGTATACTACTACTACTACTTCTAATTATTATTGATTTAATATTATGTATTTTTTTTATCGTGCAGATGTCATTCATAACGTTTTAATGGTGACAATATGGATTGTGTTGAATTATAACAAAAATCATGTTGTCTATGACCATGGCCATGCACTTAACAAGCCATTTGCCTAGATGGCAAAGTTTGGCCACTCTAAGTGCTTTCCAAAAATAGCAAGTCACCATGTCACCATGTGACAGGGAAGAATGTCCAGATAATAATAATCTGTCTACCTGCAAAAAATGTGTCTTTATAAGCTTAACCACCCAACGATTATGTATAAATAGACAGAGTAGCAGACACACTGGCAACTTTGGTTGCGACCGAGAAGTGTGCAACACAGACGTACCCACATACAGTACTGCAGATTAAGCCACATAGGTTACACTACGACCACCCACAAGAGAGAAGTGGTGTAGGATTGTGTGCGGTGTCAAAGCAAGAGTGAGGTATGACTCATACCTCACTCTTCGCCCTGCGCTAACCTGACCTGCCACCGATACACAAAGTGTGACAACCACTGTGTGCGACGCCACTGACCGCTGAACCTGCAGGGCTCGGTGCTGGGCTGGTGGCCAGTAATCTGCGTGTACAGGGTGGGGTAGTGGATCATCAGGCCGTCCAGGAGGGCCTCAGCACCGTTCCTGCCCTGAGTCCTCAACAGGTCCAGCATGTAGCCTGATGGAGATGGAGAGATCAGGAGAGGACACAGTATGTCTGTCATCCTATCACCCTTCAATGTTAACACATTTATATATATATATATATATATATATATATATATTAATCCTAACATGTCAGCACACATCAAGGATAACTTAATTAAAATATAATATGTAATCTTTAGGATATATACTAGATAAAGTATAATAATACATGACTGTATAATAACATGTCAGCACACTTACAATATAAAATAATACGTATAATAACCTCAAGAAAATACAGTATACAAGGAAATACAGTATACTGTATATACTGTATTATACTATAAATATAATAAAAAATATCATATAAGAAATATAATCTCAAATATATACTATATTAACATGTCAGCACGCTTCAAGGATAACTAAATTATAATATAATACATAATATAATAAATAATATATATATATTATAACAATAAATACCTTTTACTATATAATCTGTAGGATATATACAAATATATATTAATTTCTATTATAATGCACCTCCAAAATAAACCCCACAGAAATATGTGGTGACCTAGTGTAACTGCAGTGGCAGAGCTATATAATAATACATATAATATATGTAATAACAGCAGCTCAACCAACACATCAAGAGAGAGGTCAGGCATGAGTGACGTGAAGGGTCTTACTGGTTCTCATGGAGCGGTTGGTGAGGTTGTGGCAGGACAGGATCTCGTCCTCATCCATCTCCGTCAGCACCCGGGCCTGCCGCAGGTACGGGATCAGCATGCACGGCCGTACCCCGAGGGAGATCCGATGCCGGTTGTCGTTAATCAGCTCCCACAGTTCCTCTTCGTCCATCTCCTTCAGGTCTGGGCCCTGGGGAACACACTCCCCTGCCATGTGTGTGTGTGTGTGTGTGTGTGTGCGTGCGTGCGCCTGACCGGACACTCAGTTGAAACCTGCAGCTGAACGGATCAGCGTAGCCAACACCACCACCACCGCGCTTATATACACAGTGCACATGAAAAGAGGAAGAGAAGACTGCCTGGAAAGGGTTGGGAAGCTCTAGCACTGTAACGCTCTTGGTTTGTCCACGCCTTGCTGATTGTGAGCGGTGTAGGCGTGTGTCTGCAAACCTGAAAGACAAGACCTTTGCAATGCAGCAAGGTAACAACATGAAAATGGGTTGGCTAAATGCTGACCCAAATACGTGCATGGGCTGACCAAACAAAGGCTGAGGCTTTCTCACACACGCAATCACTCTCCCACTCATACTGTACACACACACACACACTCTCTCTCTCTCTCCATTTTATTCACACGCATACTCGCCCTCTCTCATACACACACACACACAATCACTCTCCAGCTCATACTGTACACACACACACACACACTCTCTCTCCATTTCATTCACAAGCATACTCGCCCTCTCTCATACACACACACACACACACACAATAACACGTCAACCGACAGGAAATCATTACTAGTGCCCAGTTTGCCACATACACAGTATACATAGTGCTATTATTGTTCCTAGGGTTTCCACCGAAGAGCTTATATGGCTACTCGCAAATCACAGTGCTCCTCTCCTTACTGTTGATGAATGAGTTTATGAATGAATCAACATGTTGCTGTTTGTTGAGTAAAGCGTTATCATCACAGCCGTGAATGAGCTCACACAGGCACCACGGCTCGCACACCCGACATGTCACACGGCACGCAAAACACACTTTTAATAATTAAATAGTACGGGAATAAACACTGAGCGTTCAAGTTCAAAGTCCTCCAATGAAAAAAAGCAGACGTCCACACTGTAAGCACACCACTTGGGTTTATGATATACACAGAAGGACCTTGTGTATTGTACTGCTAGTGTTTTATGCAAACAAAGCAGTAATGGTTATTTACTGTAAATGATGCATTACCCAAAGGTCTGTGATGTCATAAAAAAGACAATGTATTAACGTCATCATTCCAGATGTCCTATCACAACACAAGTCATTTGAGAGTAGATTATATTGAAATACAACTCATACAGTGATTCCAAAGTAGACAAACACCCTTTTCTCTGTACAAAGCCTGGTCCACAATCTAAACATGGTCTCTCAGATACCTCCTGCAGGGTCATGTGTGGCTTGACACACATTATCACATACAGTTGTATTCATATTATGTTTTTGTTATGGGTTCATAAGAAACCATTAGCATTAATAACTAGAAACAGGACTGAATATGGCATTAAAAAAAACATAGTTTGGACAAATAAATTATCTCTGAATATTTATAGCAGAACTAATAATATAAAATAAAAAGTGTATTTGAATATACTGTATATCAGTCATTTGTTTCTAAGCATGTATTATTAAGATTTGACAATGATATTAACAGAATCAGATTCAGATGTGTTCTAATTTAAGTGTGCACATATACTAGGCATTTATCACGGTGTATGCTTATTGGAGTAGTTGTTATAAGACAAAAGATGGTTACTATTAAAGTACATCTGAATAAAACAGTATTATTCTAACAATTTATGTAAAACAACAGGAGCACAATGTACTGTAGTTATATAACAACAAGTGCATGTGCAAATGTGCGATGCTAGTGCTACATTACAACATTATATGTTGTAATGTAGCACTGACTATTTCAGCAACAGTCAGAACTACGAAAACCCTACCCATCTTCCGAAAGAGGCTCAAGACACATCTCTTCACAATCCACCTTGGTACCTTGACAAGTGACCTCGCCACTTCTTAGCACTTACCTTCTTAGCCATTACCTATTGCACTTTATTAGCTAGGCCATTACCTGTTGCACTTTGTTTGACTATGTGATAATAGGTATAATGACATTATGCTGCATTTGTTCTATTTAAAATATTGTTTTGCTTATAATTGCTGGTATACGTCCTGTCTAACTACTAACAAATGTACTACATGTAAGTCGCTTTGTATAAAAGCCTCTGCCAAATGCCGTAAATGTAAATGTAAATAGGTTACATTAAATATTCAGTACAGGTGAACGTTAGTAGTGTATCTTAGTTGCTGGTGCATGAACACACAATTGTACAGGTTTACTGTTTATGAGTGTCCAGGTCCAGTAAGGCAGAATGGAACAGAGTCGGAGTGTGTGTCCGTGTGTAACCTTGACCTGACCTTGAACTTGAACTGAGACCGGCCCAGATTTTAAAGGTTAACACATGTTGTTCTGTTTACCAGACCATTTGACCTATGAGGGTTCAAACTATTAGCTCAGATAATATATCATTAACTATTTGATGTTGTTTAATGATTTCACTTGACGAGGTGGAATTTAACTTCTAACTTCTCTCCTACATTACTCTTACTGGTTGATTCTTCTTAGTAATGTTTATGGCATACTGTAATATTGTAACTGTTGGATTAACACCTGTAGCATAAAAATTGGCAAGAAACAAACAGAATCCCTTAACCAGGAGCGGGGCCTTCGCCAGGGTTGCAATCT
>JAODLL010003819.1:0-11506 GCA_026546735.1 Forbesichthys agassizii
CTCAAGTCAAGTCAATTTTATTTATATAGCCCTTAATCACATTGCAGTCTCAAAGGGCTTTACAACCTACATTTCACTTGGAAACAAACAACACCTCCTTAACCTGATCCTCCCCTCCACCTTCCGTTGGATGTCAAACCACCGGGAACAGTTAGGGGTTGGCATCTTGCTCAAGGATGCTTACAGGTAGGTCAACACCGACACCAACACCAACAACCTTGCGGCTGGAAGCCCAACACCCAGACCACTAGACCATCCTGTCCCCAGAGTTTAAGTAGGAGGAAACAATGTCCAAGTTATAACAAAGCAGCTTTAATAGTAGATAAAATATACAAGACAGAGTCTCTGGGTCCATTCTATTCCCTGACCGATAACATAAAATATCAGCAGTTCACAAAGAATGACACAATGAATGGCTTGGTCCTGGAGGCTTATATAGAACATAGGTGTGGGTGAATCCTTGACATTGTCTTCGGCTGATGTGGTGTCTGGAACACTGGTGTGGGCCAGTCTACCGCTTGATGGTATGTTATTGTTTGTGGACTGGCATGTCAAAGCTCTACACACACAGACGACTGCAGTGTGGCACACATAACTTGCTCACATACAGTAGCATACTTCATAACATAGCCTCCAATCTTTCATCCTGACATCATCCTGTCTTCTACTTGCTGCGCTCCCCCGCCCGCCCTGTAGCTTCTTATCTGTTTTACTACGAGGTCAAACGTATTTTCTCTGTAACTTTCCATTCCTCCAACCTTGTCTCTAAGACTGTTTATTTTTAAGCAGTAACTTAGAACTCTCTCACACACAGCCTTTATAATATCACAAATGTCTACAAAGTTCATGTGGATGAAAGGTTAACAGCGCACATCAAACAAAAGACCAGCATACAAGATGAGGTTACAAGCCCAAAACTCTTATCTGTCTACACGAGAACACCAAGGACAGAGTTTTAAAATATCTTTACCCTGGCAGGAGTTGGGCTAAACCTTTTGTTTTGGTGATCAGATGCACCTTTTTAAAGGTGGATGAAAGGCCAAATCCTGCAGAAAAAGGTTTGTTTATAAAAATAGCAGTGTACGTGTGGACACAGTCTAAAAGGCAATGTTATTGGTTTGGCCACTTCTCAGCCCCTCCCTGCCATTTAGCTCTTTATGATCACTCACTGTCAAACTGTAATAACATTGTCTAAAAAGATGTCGTTTTTTGTCTGCTAATGTGCTATTAATGTTATCGTCCATTTATTTGTTATTGTATAACAATTTGGAACATCTGTCTTCTCCCTGCAGTCCAGTAAGAATGACTTTCGTCGGAAGTGGGACAAAGATGAGTACGAACAACTGGCTCAGAAACGCCTCAATGAGGAACGAGAGAAGAAAGATGGTAACGACTCAAAGTGTCTCTCCACTAAACATTAAGACATCACAAATGGGCTTATGGTTCATGTGTTTGCATAGTATAACATAGATGCATCTCAAATAATTAATCATGGAAAAGTTAATTTTTCCATAATCTAATTCAAAAAGTTTACCTTTCATATTCTAGATCAGGGGTCAGCAACCTTTTTGATATGAAGTGCCCTTTTCAAAATGTCTTGTTAATTAGTGTGCTATATAATATAAGGCATAAGTTTAAATATGACATCACATCAAATTCGAATAAGGAATCTGTCATTTTATTCCAGCTATAGGCACCATGAATAGCAACATCTCATATAAAAATGTTTTTTCTCCCATACTCAGGATATAATAATGATATAACTGTATAAAATGCAAATTATACCAATTTGGGTTACAGCATATTTAGTTTTAAGTTTCACTTATCAGGAGAATTATGATAACAAGCATAATAATGAGAATAATACAAGAACGTGAATGCTTATGAAATATCTGATTTGAAATCATCAGAAATAAATGTAAATATGTTTATTTTTTAATCCTGTGTGGTTACAGATTATAGTTCCCATTTTGCTAAATGATTGTAATGTATTTTCTGATTCAAAATTTTTTGCAATAGCTTTTATTTCGCCACGAGATTGTTCTGGCATGTTAGGATACTTTTCTGCCCCTTCGGGCCATCCTTGAATGTTTTCTCATGTTTATTGTCAAAATAGCGTTTAACACTCAATGTTCAGCAAACAACATTTTCAAGACAAAGTACACACAGCACGGTCCTTCTGTAACACAAACCCCCATTCTTGTGTCCAGGAGGGCTGAAATGCCCAAACATTTACTACTTTAACTTTCTTAGCTAGCGAACCTGCCATTGCAGACATGCTATAAATCCGGCTCCAGCGGAGTACTCGGCTACTATGGTACGGTAGCCAATCAGAGGCTAGTGTTTGCTGTATGCGGGTGGCTCAATCAAACTAGGTTGCGCAACTGCAATGTCTGTGGAAGTCATAACGTAATGTAGGCAAATTTCCCATGCGGATTATAAGACATCAAACTATGTTTACCGGATAAGCGTGTAGTCTACTTAAAAATATATATATTTATTTTTATAAAATAATAGGGAAAAAAACAAATTGCTAGTGTGCCATTGGTTAAGATAACGCATGCCCAGGGTTGCCGACCCCTGTTCTAGAATAATTGCACAAAGTGAAATGATTTCAAACCTTTACTTTTTAAAAATATTTATTATGATGTACACTTAAAACGAATGAAAATCGAAAATCTAGTATATCAAAATGTTTGAGACATTGTTAGATAGCAATGTCTACTTCGTTCTCTCCTTAGCCCAGCTAAGATGCTTCTGATGTCTCTGGTTCAGGGATGGCTTGACACTAGGAATGCATCCCGACTCACGTTATACTTGAGTTACCAGCACTGGTTGTCCGCGTCAGTCAGCGAGACCATATCAAGAGCGTGACCTGTATAATAATAACTTTTTACATTAATGTATTGTTCATTAACAGTTAACATATTAGAAATGCTTCACTTGAATGTTGTTGATTTACCTCAGCAGCACTCATTGATAAGACTGGCGTTAACCAGCTTGTAGCATACGTATATGGCTTGCGGTGATATAACACTTAAAACCTGGACATCTGCGAAAACTGTAGCAATATATTTTTGTGTATACATTATTTTGGTGTTAATTCATTTGTAAAATATACAGAGAAGTCTTGAAATATTTTTCTGGAAAAGTATAGAATTTGTAAATGGAAAATGTTTAGGAACCCTATAAAATAGTACGCTTAAAACATGCCTTCACAATAATTTGAGAAAGAATGGGTGGTTCCAAAGAGCTCGCTGAATTCTAGCGTGGTACTATAATAGGATGCCACCAACAAGTCAGTTTGTGAAATGTCTTCCCTCGTATATATTTCACAATCAATTGTAAGTTATATTATCGCAAAGTGAAAGCATTTATGACCACAGTAAGTCAATTCAACTTCAGGGCTATCAATCTGTCCAGTGAGAAAGCATATGCAATCATGAACTGGAATAGCAACAGGAAGCTAACCCCAAAAAGGGAATGGCTTTGCTGGTCTCCTTATCTTTCCGGCTTCTCTAATTTTGCATTTTGCCAGTGCCCTTGTCACTACTGGTAGCATGAGGCTGTACCTGCAGCCCTTTTTGGGTTGTACAGGTAGTCCAGCTCCTTCAGGATGGCACATCCATACATACCATCAGAAGAAGGTTTGCTGTGTATCCCAGCACAGTCTCAAGAGCATGGAGAAGATGTGCTGTAGAAGAGCTCTCCAAGGAGAGCATGACATCTGCTCCTTTATGCCAGAAAAAACAGGAGAAGCACTGCAAGAGCCATACATAATGACCTCAGAAACCTACACCGTTAAGTTGGCATTATAGCCCAGCGATCACTAGTTGGATCTTTGCTCACAGCTCAGTACCACGCAGACTGATTGGCATTCACCAGAGAACATCTTTGTTGGCAGGTCTGCCATTGGGTTTGTTGTCATTGATGGTCTGGTGCTGCATATCCTAGGAGGGTCACACAAACCTTTGAATGCTAGCCAGTGGTACCCTGATTGCAGTTAGGTACTGGGATGAAATCCTCAGAGCAATTGTTGGGTATTATGCTGGCACAATGGGCCCTGGGTTTCCTATTGGTGCAGGACAATGCCTGGCTTCCCGTGTCCAGTGTGTGAACGCAGTTCCTAGATGACAAAGGCATTGATGCCATTGACTGGCCCTCAATTAACCCAGACCTGAATCCAATTGAGAACCTCTGATGCCACCGAGTAGTGTTACAGACTTTACTAGTTACTAGTTGTTTAGAAGGTCACTGATGTCCTGATCCAGGTCTGAGAGGACATCCCCCAGGACACTGTCCGCTGTCTAATCAGGAGCATGCCCAGTTGTTGTCAAGAATACATACAGGCACGTGGGGGCCTATATACTGTACACTACGGAGTCACATTATGACGATGCGATGAAAATCCCGCATTGATCACGCAATTTAATTCAACCCTCGATTGGTTTGTAATTCTGGTTTCGACTTACCGTTATGTAATTTTGTAAATTAATTATTCAATGTAGCTACAGTGAAGATGTCATTCAAGATCTGGTGTGGTTTTAAATTTCTTAATTTAAACTAATTTGATCTCAAACACTGGTCTTGTAATTTGGTCTCACGCAAGTTAATGTAATTTGGTTTATCAGTAAATGGTTTTCCCTGTTCTCCAGGCAAACCTGTGCCTCCTATTAAGCGTGAGCTGCTTCGCCACAGGGACTACAAGGTTGACTTGGAGTCCAAACTGGGGAAGACTATCGTCATCACCAAGACAACACCACAGGCTGAAATGGGAGGGTACGGTACTCTCCTTATGTAATCTGATTATTTCATGATTTCATTTTACTTTACTTTTACTTAACTATTTTTATTTGGGCTGTAGCTTCTCAATTGTTATCAAATACATTATTTAATGTCAATGACAAAATCTTAATGCATTTGTAAGAGAAATTATTTTACCTTGCACATCTCAAACACTGGTCAAGAGTAATTTTGTTCCACTAATGGCACATTAGTACAAGTAGTCATGAATATATTACTGTGTAAATGTGATTGTACAATAGATAGTTTTATTTTCCTTTTTTTCTGGAGACTGAAAACTACTCTTACCTCTTAGATACTATTGCAATGTCTGTGACTGTGTAGTGAAAGACTCCATCAACTTCCTGGATCACATTAATGGGAAGAAACGTAAGTAGAGAGCAACATCTTTGTTTGTCTAGCTTGCTGTTTACATTTCTAGGTTGTTCCTACAAACGGAATATAAACTATTTGTAATTTTAAGTGAGAGTAAAGAGACTTCAGCTCATTGGTCATAATTAAGTGATGTGCTCCTGTAGATCAGAGAAACCTGGGCATGTCAATGCGTGTGGAGCGCTCATCACTTGACCAGGTGAAGAAACGTTTTGAGGTCAACAAGAAGAAGATGGAGGACAAGCAGAAGGAATACGACTTTGAGGAGCGTATGAAGGAGCTACGAGAAGAGGTGAACTGTCCAGGTTTTGACTGCCACAGCCCTCCAATAGACTAGAATATTATACACAAATTTAAAAATGTCTAATTGCATTTTTTAATTTTTTTTATTAGCCACAGAATTCTAAGGAAGGGGTTGGAAAAGGTGGGCACAGGTAGATAATCTGAAATGTTAAAATTTAAATATCACATTTACATAATTTAACTATTGCCATGATTGTTAAAACTCTCATTGACCTGTCCACTCAATCTGAACTCTGATTGAAATTCTATTATTCAACTTAGATACATGCATTTGTACTAAAGCTTCAATGAATACTCTGCAGAATTGCAGTGAAAGCGCTACACGCGAACATGGATTTACTTATGCGGAGCAAATTAACAGACGTTTTCACTTTGTGCCCATTTTACACCAAACACAAAGCGTACAGCTCCGCTGATGTGCCATGTTCGATTCATCACTCTGCCTTGATAAAAGCACTGCATGCTAGAACACCTCCGCAACACGCAACTTACTCCGTCTTGCGCATATATAGACTATAAGCAATATAGCCTATTGATCAAACATTTAGTTTTGTTTTTATCGCCACTGCCTCCTTGCTCTACATTCTCATCGATCTGCCCGTGTTGTCAAACTATAACTTGTAGGCCATATTACTTGCGTTTTTCATAGAGGTCTGATTCTACAGTACAACTGAACTGTCCTAAAACAGCCTAACTGTCTAACTAAGTCTGAAGGGGGAGAAGGAGAATCAGTGTTACTTGAATTGCACACATTTTACTGTAAAATGATTTTCTGTAAAGCTTGAGGTTGCACAATGTTTTGGTATTCATGAAATGTATTTGAATTTCACTTTCTATTGTTCGCTAAATGTATAATGCACTTAATTCATTTTTAACAAGCTCTTGCAGATTTAATGTTAAAGACTGCTAGAGATTTTACGTTAACATTTTAATACCAGTTAAAGGTGTAGTTAGTGATTTGTAAGATAATACACTTTTTTGTGAAGTTAAGCAAATATCTGATCACAGTCTGCTAGTTGCCCATTCTCTGTACATGCTGAACACTGTAATCTAGTGTTTCTACACTGTCCTATCTTTGTAAAAAGATAAAAAACAATAAAAGTGGTGCAGACTGCACAACACGTATCAATGCGGGGGTCAAAGCTTCTGAGGGAGCACCCTATGACATTGAATTAATCTCTAGATTATCGATAATTTAGTTATTCGATTAATCAAAAAAATAATTTGTTATATTATTGTCAAAGAAATAATTGTTTGGTACAGCACTATATTAAGTCAAATATTCCAAATGAATAACATTAACTAAGATAGAAACTAGCCTACTCACCTAACCTATTCCTAGGAATAGGTTATACATCTAAAATGACTCCTGAGAAAAATCTGGGTTACATATCAAAAACACAACATAATGACACATTTTAAAGATCAATTAAAGCAAATACAGTTTTACTTGGAAATTCTTTACATATGTTAGAAACCCATTATTTTAAACATGTTAGAACACAGTTAACTATGTAGTATTGTATATAGCGTACTAAACTGAATGTCCTTCAACAGCGTACGCGGTGCATTATTTGAAAGATACTGGTATAGCCTAAGCCTACCTGCTAACACTGCTGCCAAATCCATGTTCCAAGACCAGAGGGAGAGTGCATTATTGGAGATGTTGGGTACTAGGGCTGCACGATTAACCGCATCGCAATCGAAACCGCGATGTGACGTGCGATTATGTAAACGCTAAAGCCTGCGATTATTTATAAATAATCTTCGCACTGCGTGCATGACAACCTTAGTGTATTTGCTGCATGCAAGAGCAACACCCATAATAAAGATGTAGTCAGATATTGAGATAGGCTATAGGTCTCCTGTCAATTTAAACACCCCTGCCTTGAGAAGCGTGTTATAAAAACCACGCCAACCGGGAGGAGCACTTAATTTACTTTGCATTGCGTGAAGCCAGCTCTTTGCCTGTCTATTTTTCTCCTTAATGGCTCTGTTAAGATTTCTGTGTTTGGTCAGATAGAAAATTTATTTTGAAAATGGATGCAAACTAGCATGCAGAGGCTGAATAGATGCCAAAGAAAAATGCAAGGTTTGGTGTTATTTTTAGATCAGCGGTGTCGCAGAAAGGTAGGCTACTGTGGAAAACATGGGTGGACTGCCATCCTGAGAATAGGTAGATTTCCTTGAGTGGCCCTTCAAAGTTATGACCGCTATGTCCGTGGCACCATGCAAAAGAAATAACAAAACGTAATAGCCTGCGTTCAATTGGCTGTGTTCACTTAAACACAGCCTTAATCAAATACCTGATTCACTTGAGCAATCCAAAATCCATAAGGTTTGGCAAGGTTTGTAAAAAAAAAAGAAAAATAATAATAATATAAAAGAAAAAGAGAATAAAAACATTTTGATCCCCACATAAGGGCGCCATGTGTCTGGTAAAGCCAAAGCACGGATTGTAGCATTTGGTTTTCGTATCTTTTAGGGGCATATTCAATTAATTTATTTATTCTCATTTAACCAGGCAATCTCACTGAGATTAAAATCTGTTTTTCAGGAGAGACCTGAGCTGGCCAAGAAGTAGCTTCAAACATACGAGTTATAAAACATATACAGTAATTATACAACCAAATATACATACATAAATCAATATGGGCTTATTGATCATAGTCAAATATGGATGTTTGTGACAAATTCGTTTTTCGTCATTATTGGACGTTTACATACTTTTTCCCTTTCCCGGCGCCCCTCTACTCTATCTGACATCACCCTGTCATCGGGATGCTTTCAAAACTCGGACAGACGGAAGTTGAATAAAATGATATTCCAATTGGGCACAATTTAAATTCAAGTTTCCCGGATTAGCTAACAGGTATTTCAAGGGTCCCTCCCACTCCTCATATCTGACGTCTAGGTTGGTTCCTATTTCTTGTAGAGCATGCTTGGGTGAACAAGGGGACCTTCCCCCATTCTCACCTTCAGGGGCGAAATAGCTGACAATTAAAGATAAGTCATGGAAAAAATGTTGGGACCTAAATTGGGCAAGAGTCATAATGTAAAAGAGGAATAGTCTGTCTCTTACTCCTCCACTACGACATCTTAGTTGGTTTCTATTTTGCTTTGAGCGGGGCTGGGCAAACAGGGTGACTTCTTGATCTCTACCACCTTCCCGGGCAGACTGGCTGACGACCAAAGGTTGAAAATCCTTCGCCAAATGCCAGCAATGCAAAGAGCCTGAATTGGGTGAGGGTATTGACTGAAAAGCTCCCTAATTGGGTAACAAAATTTGATCGATCGCAATAGCGCCTGCTCCTGTATCGGGCAATTTTTCCAGATCTCGGTGACACCGCTACACCCACCAAACCCAATGGAATGTGCGTTTACACTGGGAAAATGCCCGTTTGGGGACATTTTCTAAAATTTCCCTAGATTTTAGTTACCGTTAACCACCATTTGACGTCAATCTCATGAGACTGAGCTGACATAAATCAAACAAAGGAACACATTTTTATTTTTTATTTTTATAAAAGTCCCAATTTATTATCGTATAGATTATAGTCTGATGGGCTGTCAGAAAAGCCTTAGATTTGATATTTTTCATAAATGTAAGATATATCATTGAGACTTTATTTAATTCCATTGAATGGCTTATTAGCCTACATATTTGAAAATACACGTAGGCCTATTAGTTTTTTCTTTGGCAAGTGGTTTGATATGGCCTTCTACCATTACATGTCTCACTAGGTGCATCAATTAATTAGCTGCTTAAAATATACCTTAGTTACTCCTCTACCTATATAGTTAGGCTAGTGTTGGAATTCTGGGTGGTTATCCTAACACTGCGTGTTCTTTGATGAGGATAAATTACGAGATGTTGTATCCGTTAATAAATCAGCTTTAATGTTAGATTAGAAATACAAGTTGCAGAGCTCTGGACCACTTCTTTCCCTGACCGACAACATGAAATATCGGCAGTTCACGAAGTCTGGTCCTGACTGTCCCTCAGCCCAATGATAATATTCTAGATAGTGTTTCCCTATCTGATATTGATTGTGCATCTCTCCCAATCCTGGGGCCCCATGTCCGTTCTCTCCTTCTGCTGGGCGTCGCTGTTGGGGAAGGTATCTGTGAACACACTATTCACGCCTCCACATCATGCCTACTGTATCTTCTGTTTACTGGTAGTTTGTAAGTCAGAATGCTGTCATTATCTGTTTCCCTGCTCCCTGCTGGCTCAGCACTTTGTTACGCATAAGACAGTCTAATTCCTACAATAGTGTGACACACAAATAAGCTTCTGTAAGGATATCTAAACTGTTAAGCATAATATTTTAGTCCCAGGATGATGATGACCTCTCATGCCTGCCTGGTAACTAAGGAGTTGCCAGGCAGAGCCGACATTACAGAGACCAAACGTTGCCACTACGCTGACCTTAAGAGATAGCTGGCTCCACTAGTTTCTCCTGTCTTGTTCACTTTTAAGCAATAGCATAGCACCCTTTTAAGCGAGAGGAAGAATAAGAGAGAGAGAGAGCGAAAGACACAACCCAACACACCCAGACTGTTCCACACTGAGAATAGCTACTCCCATGGACTATTGACGCTAGCTATAGCATGTTGCAAGTGAGAAATAATATCAGTAATATTTCTATGATTGTCAGGCAGATGAAAACAACATGTTGATACTAGCATTTTGCAGACCTCTCCTCTTCCGGCAATCAAGATGTCAAACACTAAACGATGCTGTATTACAGCTGACCGTATTACCATCTGCTCATTGTCAAAAGTTATTGAATTTTCAGTCTCATTTGCCAATATGAGAATCTGCCAAGCCAATACAATAATTTCCATTAATTTCCATTAATGTGGTTCCTGCTCCAATTAATATTGCCTATCCGTCTTGGCCTCTGGGCTGCCTTCAGCACCCATGGGATACACTTGGTACCTGTGCCGATGGTTGCCGGGTATCAGCGACCATTCCACCCATTTGGGCAAGACATGATATGCCGCAGGCCACAAGTCCGTGTCACTCCCGTATGGCCTCTCCAACTGGTCAGTCTGAAAGGGACAGGTGTACTTCCACACAGTGCCATTAGCCAATTTAGATGAGCAAGTTATCTTAAATAAATTATACATTAATCAATTCACATAAGGACAGTCCCATGGGCTACCTACCTCCCCTTGGCAGGAAGTAGATGCATATCTCACCCTGTGTCATGGGCACATGACACAGGGTGAGTGTCATGACTCATTTAAAGTTATTATCAATACAAGTAAAAGTATCCTTTCACTTTCCATTCAATAGGGTATATGCACACGGTGGTGCTGAAGAATCTGGAACAGTTGAATCACTTCCGGTATCTATACGGCTGCTCTGATTTAATCTAATGTGAAGAAGATATCTCATAGAATGAAGCCGAACATTGCTGTGTGCCTTTATGTCAAGCCTCTACTAAGTACAACACAGTACTTAGTTTTTATAAATTTCCCTCCGATGCCGAAACTCTGAGAAAATGGGTCGTCGCTATCCGGAGGGACAAGTTTACAGTCAGCACTCTTACGGTACCCGTGTGTGTAGCCGACATTAAAAAAAATAAGATTTCCGTGAGCCAGGATCACTATCCTTGTGGGTTACTTATCCACCCTGACGCTCCATGGATGGGGTCATCACCTAATGGGATTGTGTACGATCCAGAGGGGCAGCCAGTGTTTGGAGTTTCTCACGAATAGCTGAGCTTCTCACCCTATCTCTAAGGGAGACGCCAGCCATCCTTCTAAAGAACCCATTTTGGCCGCTTGTACCCGTGATCTTGTTCTTTCGGTAATGACCCACCCTTCATGATCATAAGTGAGGGTATGAACGAAAATTGCCCGGAAGATTGAGAGCTTTGCCTTCCGGCTCAGCTCTCTATTTATCACAACAGTGTGGTAAAGTGATTATAATACCGCTTCCGCTGCTCCGATTCTCCAGCCAATCTCCCGCTCCAATGTTCCCTCACTCGCGAACAAGACCCCGAGGTACTTGAAC